>BQNB010028514.1:29015-56584 GCA_026074375.1 Tanacetum coccineum
TGGAAAAGATACCTTATTTTGGCTTGATCCTTGGTTGGAAGATGGTCCTTTCAAATGTAAATTTCCAAGAGTTTATGCATTGGAGGACAATAAGCATGTTTCAGTGGGTGACAAGTTAAATATGGGCATTTCTGCCTCTCTTAGAAGATTTCCTAGAGGTGGAGCTGAGAACTCTCAAATGAATAATCTTAGACACTTGGTGAATGAAGTTGTTCTTTCAGGTAAGTCGGACACTTAGATATGGTCGTTGGAGGCTTCGGGTTTGTTCTCGGTAGCATCGGCTAGATGTTATATTGATGATATATTGTGTGCTTGGGAAAGTGCTCCTACAAGGTGGATCAATTTGGTGCCTAAAAAGTTAATATTCTCGCATGAAGGTTATCCTTGAACAAGCTTCCGACTAGACATAATATTTCCTTGCGTGGTATGGATATTGAGTCCATATTGTGTCCGATTTGTGAGGTGAATGTGGAGCATGCAAATCATTTGTTCTTCTCATGTATGCTTGCTAGAGAGATTTACAAAAGAATCTTCAAATGTTCAAATGGTGTGGTCTTTTGATCGTGATGTTCTCTTCGTACAATGATAAAAAGATTCCGGAAGAGATATTCCCGGGTCGTATGTCCCAACGAGGCTGCAATTGAAAATTATCCTGGTTTAATAAAAAAATAAGTTATAGAAACACTGAAAAAATAAAATTAAATAAAGAAAAAATTAACAATTCTAAAAATATAAAAATGCCCAAATTTTACTGAATAAATTAAAAGTAATTAAACTAATTAATTTTAAACCTAATCTAATTAATTAAATTAAATAAACTAAACTGAAGTTTAACTATAGGGACTAACTGAGTAAAGACACAAGGACTAACGGGGTAACAGGCTAACTAACCACAGGGACTAACAATTATAACTATAAAAGAAGAAATTACACAAACAGTCCCTAAAGTGGACCCCGATTACAAATCAAGTCCTAAGTGCTTATTTTACAAAAGCTATAAAAGCAAAGTTGTTAAGGGGCTCAAGGGGAGTAACTTTTGTAAAAGCACTTATGCTTTTTACTCACTGAATAAGCTAGAAAAGTGAGCTTTTGGACTGCAAAAGCTTAATAAGCTTATAAGCTTATTTTTCTTTCTTATTGGGATATAAGCTAACTAGATAAGCTACAACTAATAGGGAACAGATAAATAGGCTAGGGGATTCTTAAATAAGCTAAAGTATCTAGGATAAGCCCTAAAATAAGCTGGAAAGGAAATAAGCTATGTGACAGTTTTAGAAAGAAAACAGAAAAAGTGGACTTTAAAGCTTATATTAAGCTGCCTTAATAAGCTATCTAAGGGATTTAAGCTGCTAAACCTAAAAGTGGGACCTATAAGCTACATTAAAAAGCCATAAAAACCTAAGGTCTAGTACAAAATAAGCTAGATAAAGGGGGCTGAAAATGGTGCTCAGCACCAGGGGAGGTACAACAGCAGTGAACAAGGGGCTTTTTGGGCTTATGAAATAAGCTCTTATGAGCTTTTTAGCCAAATCAAACCCAAAACAGATTAATAAGGGAGGCAAATGAGCTTATTTTCAAAGTTTGAGCCATTAGGGTTAAGAAAAAGCTGCTGATTCTGTGGCTTGAAAATGGGGGTTTTCAAAGATCATGCAAAGCTAAACTTTTGACTTATATTGTCAAAGTAAAGGGACAGAACAAGGGAACTTTTGAGAAGGCTATGTATGACTAAAATAAGCACAAAAAGATGGTGCTTAAGCTGTTTAAACAGCTGAAGCTGTTTAACACAATTTATGGCTTATAAGACTTGGACAGAATATAGAAAACACTTAAAAAATTATTTTCAAACTAAAAGTGGTGATTTAAATGGCTTAATAAACCCTACACACTCAGCCAAAGTTGGCTGAGTGGTTACAACCCATGCCAATCCCATATTGACCCATTTTAAAGCTAAACCAAACACTCCCTTAATATGTAAAAAAGGATTTTTAACTGATTTTAGTGAAGAAAGGGGTGAGATAATTGATTACAAGTGAATTTTAACAACTTTTAACACATATTTAAATGATTTAAACAGCATTAAACAACTTAAATTATATTTCAAATTTCGACAATTTCAATTTCACAAACACTCTTAACTTGTATTAAAACTGAAAGTATTACAACAAAAACTTAAAAACTAAACTGAGTACAACAATTTTAAAGCAAGCTTAAGTAAATTTTAAACTAAGAAAAGTAAAAACAGGTTATTGACTTCGGCTTGTTCTCTCTTCTTTTATAGAGGCTTAGAGTCTTCACTTGGTCTTGGGATGTGTTTGTTGTGAGAGTAGGAAGCTTCCCAAGCAATCCTAGCCCTCCATTTGGTCTTGTACACAATCTCACCATTGAAGGGGTGCGGGTTTTTGTGTATTGTTGAACTGGAAAGGTTATAGGGGTAATGGGGAGTGGGGAAGGGTATGGGATGGCTGTAGAGTGTACTAGGGATAGTGGTTTTGGCCAAAAACCATGGGGAAAGCTGGTATGGTTTTGGCGCGAAGGTGGGTAAGGACGGGGTGGGTTGCAGGGTTTAAAAGGGAAGTTTGGAGAAGAGGCAAGACTAGTCCCTCAACTCTTTCTCTTTTTTCATTTCATTTCTGCCCCAAAATTCAGTTATAAGTTAGTTTGGAAAGTGGCAGTTTTGGCCCTTGTGGTTTATAACTAAAAGATATAAAAGGGTTTAGGACAATTGCAAAAATGGTCCCTGCTGTTTATAACTAAGGGGTCCCTGCTGTATATAACTAAAAGGGTGTTGGGGAGGTTTTGGCAAGATTGCAAAACCACCCTTGTGTGTTTTTATTTTTTCTATTTTTATTGGGCATCTTTATAAAACAACATTAAAACGAGGTGCATTTTAGGGCCGCCTATTCTTTATTTTGTGGGGTCGGGGATGTTTTAGATTATAAAACAAAGATTTGACAAAATTTAACATTTGGTCCTTGTGGAGAATTATAAAAAAGTGGTGTTTTGGGCTTGGGTTTGTGTTTGGGCCCATTGGCTTGTATTGGGCTTGTAATTGGGCCCAACTGGATGTGTCTGGCCAATAAGGGTTTAGGCGATAGTGTTATTTGAGGTGGGGCAGTAGTAGTTTAGTGTTCCCAGATACTAGTAGGCGACTGTGGTTTGGGATAATTGGCTTTTTTCAACGCCCAAAAGGTTATGGAGTGGGGTTTATTTGTGTTGGTAAGACAATGGCTGAGATTGGCTGGATAACTGGTTTAGCTGGAGAGTTGGGGGCCTTCAAATCTTAACGGGAGCTTTGATCAGAATTGTGCACACAAATGGGCTGTAGAGATGACATTGATTTGATGGCGCTCATTTGGTCCTTCATCAGTCTTTCATAGACATACTATTGGGCTTGTCCCTGCGCCATCAACGTGGTGTGTTTAAGTGAAGTGCATTCAAGTAGTATATTCTTCAGGGGAAGCGCGGCTCCGTTTTGACGCTGGTAGCGTGGTCGTCTTCGTCAGTGATTGATGAGTAGGTGGGATAAGAGGGGCTACCAGCAGTACTAACCCCAAAATCTCCACTGGTAGTACTAACTTCATTAGTACTGCTAGTGTTCTTAGAGGAAAGAAATTCCAAGTTCTAAAAAGTAGAAGTGGAACTTGAAGACCTTTTTATCTCATCTTCGTAGACCCTAAGGTTGTTGTAGATGTCATCAATATCAATCTCATCAATGTCTGGCTTATTTCTCATGATTAGAGCAATTTGATTCCATGAATGAGGAAGATTTCTTTAGAACTTCTGGTTGATATCTTCCTTTGATATTGGAGCACCATGAACCTCCAATTGACTTATGAGTTTTTGGAACCTATCATAAGCCTTGTCCAGACTTTCATTTGATGCAGAAGTAAAGTTTTCAAACTGATGTTTTAGAACATTTTTCTGCATCTTCTAGGATTCTTCATTACCTCCAAACCTTGATTTGATTGCAACCCAGAGTGATTTAGCATCTGCAACATTGTGAAATTTGAGGAGGTATTCATCAGGTATTGCTAAAAGCAAGATGCTCTTAACTCTTTCCTGATTCCTTTTAGCAACCAGTTGTTTGGCAGTCTTAGGAGCAAGAGGAGAAGATGTTTCTCCAGTTGGTGCAGGCTCTTCTTCTAGATCTCCATTGGCAATAACATCCCATAGGTTATGGTCTGTGTGACAGATATATTGTCGCATTCTCATGCTCCAAATATCATATTCTCCCTTCCTGATGATAGGGATTTTCATTGCTGTGATAGTGGGTGGAGGAGTGTCTTGTTCTGCCATCTTACAATTGAGTTCTTCTTATTCAGAGTTTCTACACAAGCTTTGATACCACTTGTTGGATCCCTTATTGAATGGATCTTTAACCTTTCACTTGTAAAGGGTTTGTTACTTTAGATAAATCTAAAACAACAATGGTGAAACAATGACTAAACACTATTGATTATGCGGAATCTAATCAATAATGCTAAGAAGAACAATAATAGGAAAACACAAGAGATCTTATCAAACTCACACTTTTATAATAACTTGAATCTGCCTAGGTTACAGATTACAAAGACTATGATTGCTAATCGACCTCTATTGATCTGTTTAGAACTATATCTACTAACTATGCCTAGGGTTCCTTTTATAGACTAAGGAAACCCTAATGGGCTTTAAAACGCGTATAAAGATCATGCATATCCTTTCCTAAGATATCTTATGCACATCTCATAAACGATACTAACTATTTTTATACTAACGGTACTAACTATCTGATCAGTACTAACATTTTGTACTGTCAGTACAAATTACAAATAGCGGTACTAACTAATATAACTAACGGTACTAAGTCAAGAATGCATAATTCCCAACAAAGGCAATGGTGGGAATCAGTTTAGACAGTATGCTGGGCAGAATATTGGGAATCAGAATGGGTATAATGCAGTACAGAATGTTAGGAATCAGGTTGTTCAGAATGCAGTTCAGAATCTAGGCGTTCAGAATGTTAGAAATCAGAATGGGCTTATTGTTATTCTGGGAATTGCTAATCATAATATGAATGGGAATGGTAATGTTGTAGCAGCACGGACTGAGGGTAATGCAAATAGGAATAATGGTAATCAGATAAGGTGTTACAACTGCAGAGGATTGGGTCATCTTGCTAGAAACTGCACAGTCAGACCAAGGAGAAGGGATGCATCTTATCTTCAGACTCAGTTGCTGATTGCTCAAAAGGAGGAAACAGGAATCCAACTACAAGTTGAAGAGTTTGATTTGATGGCTGCTGCAGCGGATCTTGATGAGATTGATGAAGTCGGGTAGTCAGAGTGACAAAGCTCCCATCTATGACTCAGACGGATCAGCTGAGGTACAACTTCATGATAATTGCTATGATGATGAGATATTTAATATGTTTACTCAAGAGGAGCAGTATACTGAGCTACTCGAGCCCATTCTTGAACTACTCTAAGTACTACATAATGATAGTAATGTTACTTTTGTGGCTTCTAGTGTGGAACATGGTGGAGGGGAATAGTAGAACAACATCTTGCAAATGTTGAGGAAACACGTGTTTTATATGATTCATTATAAATTTAGCAATTGAAGTTGAGAAAGTCAACTCGGTCAATCGCAAGTTGAGAGAAACTAATGCTAATTTGACAACTAAGCTTGCTAGATATAAAAATTAAGAAAAGTGTTTTAGTCAAGAAAAATATGACAAACTTAAAAGGTGTTATCAAAAGTCTGTTTATCAAGAGCAGTGTCTTACTAAAAAGATAAATGCACTTCACTTAAGTTCAGGTAAACAAATAACGACTTTGAATGAGGAAATTTCAAATTTAAATAAACAGCTTTCAAAAGAAAAGGCAACCGTTTCTTCTCTCCAAGAAGAAAAGAAAAGGTTGAAGTCTGATTTCAAAATACGCGAAGATGAGTTTCTTGATAAACAGATTCAACTTGAGAATAAGATAAAGGAACTAGATAATATTTTGGTTAAAATGCGTCAATCAATTCAAACGATTCACATGCTTTTACCTAAGCCAGACTCGTTTTACCACACCGGTCAGAAAATGGCTTTGGGTTATCAAAATCCTTTTTATCTCAAGCAAGCTCAGCAGAAACAACAGAGTTTATATAATGACAAAGTTCTATTAGGAAAGCATGATCCTCCCGCAGTGTATGATTCGGAGGAGACACTAGAACTCGCTCAAGAGAGTCGCTTAAAAATGAAACAATTAAACAAAGAAATAAAACCGACAAATTATACAAAGATTAATAATCTTTCGGTGGTTTTTGTTTCTCAAACGGCCAAGTCAAGTGAAGAGTTGTAGTTTTCAAATACTTCCAAAACGGCCAACATTTCTAAATTAATTTCAATACCAAATGAAGAATTTTCAGATGATACTACACCAAGTGTTGCACGCAAATTCCTAAATGAGGTAAAAAGCACCATTGTGACTCTTCAACGTGTTGTCAAACAAAAAATGACTTTAGATATACACAATTGGTCGTCTTCTGCTCACCAAGAGATTCACAAAATTGTAAAAGATGAAATTTTCCCTATCGTTAACCAAGTTGATGCTAGAGTGCAAAATTTCGAAATACAATTTTTGAAAGAAGCAGCCAAATTTGTTCGAGACTTCCAATCTCTTGCAAATGAAGCTGATGAATCTCTTGCTAAGCACAAGGCATTGGAATTGGAAATTGAGCGTCTCTTGAGAGCAGTTGTTAGTCAGGATATTATGTCTATTGTGCAAAATAATTCTGTTGTAGATACATCAAATCTCCAAACTGAGCTTGAACGTACGAAAGAACGATTTGAAAATTGTATCATTAAAAAGGAGAATGAATATGCTAAACTTTGGAATGATTGATACAAAAAATGTGAAGAGTGCAAATATGACAAAATTTCGTACGATAAAGCTTACAATGACATGCAACAAAAGATTGAATGGTTGTAAGCTCAGTTGGGAGATCATAAGGGTAAAAGTAAAGATACTCCATGTGTATCAAATACCCTTGATCCTTTGCCTCAGAAACTTAAAAATGAGAACGTAGAATTAGAGTTTCAGGTCTGATATTATGAAAAAGAAAATGCCCATCTTAAGACCGTGTACAAGAACCTGTTTGACTCTATCAATGTGACACGGGCTCAAACCAAATTAATAATTGACTATTTGCAGAACAAATTACATGACACGATTTATGAAAATGCTAAGCTAAGAGCCCAATTAGTCGATAAGGTTTCTGAACAAAATGACACCACTCGTGGAACGAGTGCGAATACTAAGTTTGCAAAGCAATCCATCTTGGGAAAACTACCTTCTTCTTCTAGACCCAAACTGTATGCTGTAACTCCTCTTCCTAAATCTACAGCTTTTCCCAAGGTTGGTGAGACGAATGCTTTGTCAAATCAAGTAACTTCAAACTGGGTTCCTTCCTCACAAGAATCAAATATTGTGAAAAATGATAACGTGCTTTCCCTAAGAATCTTTAGGATGAATCCTTTTAAAGCTTCTAGGGTAGACAACTTTGTGCCTAATAAACATGTAAACGCAAGCGTTAGGACAAAACCGATCACTGTTTCACAACCTTATGTCATCACTAAGAACGATGTAAATTCCAAAACAAATGGTTTCTCTCCTAAAGACGTTAAAAGCACTACTAGGACCAGAAGACCATTGCCTATTAACAATACTAAGAATGATAAGGTCCCTTCTAAGTCTAAAAGTAGTCGGCTCTCGAATAACTTAGAGAAAATAGAAGAAAACCATAGGAATTTACAGTCTTTTTCGAATCAGAAACATATGTTATCTGAATGTAATAACATTAAGCTTGCTATTCAGAATGCTAAATATGAAATTGGGTGTGCTATGTGTAAGCAATGTTTAATTACTGTTAATCATGATGTTTGTGTGCTCAATTATGTGAATAGCATGAATTCTCGTGACAAGAAAAAAAAGGCAAATGTTTCTAATATTGCAAATCAAACGAAACATAAGGCTTAGGTATGGAAACCAAAGAATGTAGGGTCCAAAGAAAGACTTGCTTCACCTAAGCCTAGTACACCTAGATCTTGCCTTAGGTGGTCACCAACTGGAAGAATTTTTGATCTTAAAGGAAAAATAATTGCAACTAATGAATCTTTGTGTCAATCTGACTGCTCTAAAGGTGATAATGCATGTGCTTTAACCCTCAGGAACCGATCAGCAGACGGTTTCCAAATTCAACTTTCTTTATGATAGGTGGTCAAAATTGGTTTGATACTCTACTAATTCCATTGCCATCCGAGTATAAACCGAAGGACAAAGAAAATCATGGAGACAATGAATGTGACCCTTGATGAGCTTTCAGCGATGGCTTATGTACACTTCAGTGCATAACCCGAGCTTTAAATAAAATGGGAGTGTATGCTTCAGTGCGCTTTACCTTAAAAAAAGAGAAATCTTCTTGTTTTCACTTCAGTAGATATGATAGTCATGACGTCAATGATAAAGTTGGAAAGTCTATTCGGTCATTTGTTCGACGAATTACTCAAATGGAGAAAATCAAGTTGTTTTAAAGTCTTCCGCTGTTACTACTACTGATGCATCCGATAAACGTCAATAACAACAAGATTCAACTTCATCTACTTCAACTCTAGCAACAACTATCACTGCTGATGGAAACTTCAACCTATAAATATTTTTGATCTTTCTCTTTATTTTGATTTATAAATATTTTTGAAAAAGAAAATACAAAAATATAAAACCAAGAAAAAAGAAAATATAAAATTATAAAACCTATAAAAGCAAAATACAAAATCAAAAAATTTCAAAAATACCAAAAATAATCTTCTCTGACATGTCTCTCGACAATCGATAACATTTGCGCACCTAGAAATGTTGATTAATATTAACACGGGTGAATAAATGAAGTTCGAGCGAGAGTTTCAAATGCGTTCAAAACATGTCCTTTCACTTTTCTCTCTACGACTTCTAAGTAAATGTCAGCTTAGGACTCGAACCTCAAAGAAAGGAAAATGTTCATTTATGTACATTTATCCTCAATAACGGGAAGTTCATACCTTTTCGGTCTTGAGCAAAGTCATATAAACATTTAATGTTTTGAATGCTCTAGAGAAGTTCTGAGGAAATGATAATTAATATGATAAATTGCAAATCATTTTCTTGTTGGGCACAATTTTTCAAGATATTTTCAAAAAGAAAATTTCAAATTCTTTCAAAATTGTGTGCTCAATAAACTCCCACTCCAAGTTTTCAATCTAATCTGGTTTTGAGGGGGAGTATAATATTATGTTTCTTTCTGCATGCACTCCTATTCTCCTAAGACTTAGGTAGACTCATGTGAATTCCGGACATTAACTTGTTTTTATTTCACTAATTGTCAAAAATTGTAACCACATATGCAATTTTTGAGGGGGAGAATAGTGATTAAATTGTGATTAATACGGATTAATAACAGATACTATCATCAATCTATAAATGTGTTCCCAAACCTCGCATGTGAAAAACACTTTCATAATATGGTGCATATGTGTAGGGGGGATTTTTGGTACTTCTGGAAACTCTCAATGTGTCTTAAAGGATTTCTCATACACGTTGATTAATTTTTATCAAATGGTTTATGGATCTTCATGGAAATACCCCAAAGACCGACCAACCATTGTTTCTCAAGGAGTTATAAGGCGGTTAAGGTTAGGTATATTCGTTCCATGATCCAGCCAGAACCAGAGGGATCTACCCAAGAACACTCCATTAGATAGAGTAGAAGTCCTAGGTATGATCGAAAAAAGGAGTAAAGTAAGAATAAGGGAATAGTGCCGACTGAGATGGAGCTAGTACTGGAACAAACCCAACAAGGTACTAGTCATGAAGTCTCAGTAAGCACTAAAGGGGTTAAAGAATGAAAAAGAATTGTAAGGATAAAGGGTGAAAAGAAAGAAGCCCTCCATACAACCTTAGGCAGAAACCGGGTCAATACATAATCTATTGGTAATCACAAAGATGATTCTGATATTGAAGATTGACATCATGGACCCAATGATGCAATGCACCCTCCCTAGCCACTCATAATCTCTTAAAAGATTTCTGTTTCATTTCTCACAGAGATCAACACGTTGCTATCAGCTTTCTCTTTCCGAGATCGTTGATATTGAAAAGGTAGCAGTCCGCTCCAGCCTCCGATTACCAAATAACAAATGTGCACTGATGGAGTCTAGATCCAACGAGATCCATCAAAAATCTTACAAGGACACAAATTCCAATATACAAAATGTCGTACAACATTATATAACATTTGGTATCAAAAAGTCCTATGAATTATCCTTGTGATAACTGCCAGAACATCAGAGTAATACTCTTTAGTATTCACAATGATGATGGAAATCCTGCTTGAGCCAACATCAAACAAGCTCTTGGTAGGTGGCTTGCGAGATTCTATATGAATCAAGCTTGTGTCAACTGGATATCAGTAATGGTCCAGTATATGAATTGACGACTCAATCAGAAAGATAGTAACTATCTAACTCACTCTTACCATGTTGTCTGCTTTGAGACGCATTGGTAATGAGAACAACTAGTATAGCTGTGAAACCCTGTCAAGGAGATTCTTATGAATTCTAACTGATCACAGGCAGTATTTATACTGATTAACGGGGAACCGCAGTTATTATAACCATATTCGACGAAGTGACAAAGATACTTTTGTCTATGTATGTTTATCACTAACCTATACTTGAAGGTTTCCCGACGGTATCAACTTCTAGTCCATGACGAGTCAAGATTCAAGACCTCATGCTCAATCGACAAAGATATATACATAATGAAAGCTTAATCATATGTGTCAAAGTCTTCTATAATCTCTAATGTACAACACTCCCTAAAAGGAACATCTTTGACAATATTACCGAACAACAACAAAGATATATCTCACAAATAGATCAAGTAACATTCCTACTGTAACACCCCCAAATTGGGTCGCAATGGAATATGGGTACGGGGCGTGTTACTTCTCAGATCAATCACACAAGATATATATAGAACGACCAAAAAGTCGTTTGAAAATGATACATTGGATTATGTTCATATAAGTCAAACAAGAATGCAATAAGTATGAGTATGTCGGTCAAGAGTACAAGTTGATCAAGAAAGTTAAATCAAGATGATTCAAGTCAAGGAGATGATGCAAGATGAAAGATCTCAAGAAGTCAAAGTCAAAAGATAAAGGCTCAAGATCAAGATCACATAAAAGACACCGAAAGAATGTTATCGGTCGTCTTAAGCATGAATGAACAGAGCCATTACAAACAAGAAAAGACAAAGACAAGTCCAAAAAAGGCAAAAGCTCAAACGTCATATCTTCAACATTGGGGAAGACAAAGTCAAATCAAGATAACCTCCATCAAGAACAACACGTTGTGGGAGGATCAAAGAAGGACCTCAAGGGGTGTAGGGGAGATTATGTTAGCCTTTTTTCTAATTATGTCGAACAAGAAGGTTTATCAGTCATCTCAAATTATTATTAGGTCTGTATTGTAAAAAGGTAATCAGGATAAACAGGCTTGGACTTTAAGCAAGTAACGTCCATGTAACGGGCCAAAGCCCAACACAAGCCAATCCCGGCCCATCTACAAAGCCCATACGCCATTACATTGGTCAAGGGTATAAATAGACCCTCTCCACACATGGAGAGGGTGTTGGTCATTTATGTGTGTGTTTTCATATGTGTAAAAGATCCTCCACCTCTTTCTCTTAATCTAATATTCTTCTATTTCCTCTCTTTCTTTCTCTTATGGTTCGAAGCTTATTTAAGCTTATTGGGTTTGCTTATAGCTTATTGGTATAGCTTATGTGTTGTGATAGGAATAAGTTTTGGGATAACAGGATCACACGTGGATAAATGGCAATGTAAGATTACATCTTAAACAAGTATTCTGATATAGTAACAAGTTAATACAAGCGAAACTTAGATAGACCGTGACCCTTATGATAGGATCAGCTGACTGTCATGTATATAACACCCCCAAATTGGGTCGCAGCGGAATAAGGTTCCGGGGCGTGTTACTTCATAGATCAACAACACAAGATATATATAGAACAACCAAAAAGTCGTTTGAAAATGATACATTGGATTTAAACCAAGTAATTGTTACATAAGCCAAGCTTAACTTGTTCCCATCACTTGATCCAATACAAGATATTCAGCCCATAACAGATAACAAAATAAATGCACAAAATCTTTATGCACAGACTCCAAATCAAACCACCAATGTATCCATCCGACCTTGTGCATATTGATCCCCTGAAAAACATTGCTTTAAAACGTCCAACAATAAGGTGGTGAATTCATAGTTTGATAAAGCATATATTGTAGGACCACAAGATTTCCCCAGTGTATGATAATGCAACAGATTCTGATATCAATAAAGTAATTCCGTTAGCTCTAAGTTCATGACATAGAAGCTTGACGTGTATTAATACCAAATTAATGGCCTACATTCCTGTGGTGAGATGTTCTAACCGCAACACCTCTAGTCTACATGGTGTACGTTGTTTGTCCCGTGATAGCTAATCACCCTCATGGGGTTGTCAATCCCAATAGATCTATTAAATGAACAGTCGCGCTCACAATCCCCCAATTTGACAGTTCATGATAATGGCTCAGATATGGTTATCATACTTAGGCAACACGTAATCATAAAATGAACTTAACCACCTTGTGTCCAATTTTAAAGCATTGCATGTTTTTTCACCCCAAAACTTTTGTAAAACAAAAACATGTAAACTGGGGCTTATGAACTCACCTTGATGAGCAAATTACCAAGTGTATCTCAAAATAACGTCACGCAAATCGATCAAATGCAACCTAATTAAATTAAGGTCGTATAAGTACCGAGTACTTTAATTGATAACATTGAATATAATCCTATAGTTGTTACATCGTACTATCGTTCGGGCTATCATAATTAAAGAGGTCATGACATGACGTACGAGGAGTTAGGACACTTTAAATCGTAAATCCAACAACTCGTCGACGCCATCCGAAGAGGCCTCATTATGAAACTCCCTAGTAATATAGTACTTTGATAACCACATAATATTCTATATAGCTCAATCACCAACTAATGGTTTTGGTAAAATTGTGTTTAATAAGTTAAAACGTTTATAATTACCGTTTTAGTAAAACTGGCGTAACTTTCGCGTTTTAAACCCGATTCTCGCGTTTCTTATGCCCATCTTTTCGTATTAAGACGGGTTATCGATATTTGACATTTTCATAAATTTTGTCCCCTGATGAACAGTAACTTTTACTGTTCATAACAGACATGAGTTTTATAAAATTCGTATTTGTTGTCGTAAAACCCGTAAATGTCGTATTTTATTCGTTATAGCTCCGTTTTTAGTGATTCTTTCGAGGACGTTCTCGTAATTGAAAGTTCTATATATTTATGAGGTTTACAAAAATATAACTTTCTGTCATGAATAGTAACTTTTATAAAAATAGTTTTATAAAAGTATTAATTGTCGTAAACTCGCGAAATTCATAACTCGTTCGTTATTAATTGAAAAATTACGATTCTTATCATTTTGGAATCCCAAAAATATGTATAATTTGTTAAAAATATCAACACTTGCTGTTTATAATTTTTATAAAAATGTTTTTATAAAAATTTATTTACGACTTCGTTTATTAACGTATAACTCGTTTTTAACGTAACTTTTTCGTTATTAATCCGTTTAACAAGTTTCTTACCTTTTCGGAATCGTCGTGAAATGTATTATCTTATAAAAATATAAAATGGATATGTTAAATTTCGAATTTTGGACAGAATGTTTGTGATAGTTTGTTAAGTCCAAAATTAAGTCTTGTTTCCTTGTTTTCATCTTACGACTTTTACTACTAATCTTATATTTTATATTTATCATATATATTACATATATATTATGTCCATAGTCTTTTTTTTATTGTCCCTTTGTCCAAATTTTACAAGTCCTTTATCTTACATAATAAACCATAACTTTTATAAAAATCCATAAATCACTAGTTTTGTCCATAATCATATTTATACATAACCAAGAGTGTAAATCACTTGTGTGACCATTTTAACATGATGTCATTAACATCATAAGGTATATAAAAGTGTACATTATGATGACAACAAATAAAAACTTCTTTTTACATGTTAATAATCCTAAATGGTGATTTAAGCTAAATAGAATAACCATATGCATAAAAATGAAAATTATAAGAACATAAAGAGTTCAAGTAACCTTCAGAGGTATGATGATAGATGATAAGAAAGTGCTAAACCCTTGTTTAGTCCACAAACCCACAGCTTTGCACAAATAATAAACCTTGTTTTTTCTTAATAAAACCTAACTTCCTTTTTTCTGAGTAAATACTTGGAAAAGCATGCAATGCTTGGGATTCACCTTAGAATATATCTTAGAATAGATGTGGTATAGGAGTTATGGGTTGTAGAAAAATTGATATGGGTTTGGTTGGGTGCTTGCTTATTGCCGAAGCATATAGAGAGGAAAGAAGAGCAAAGATTTGTGAAAATTTTAACTTAAGTGTTTTTACTTGTAGACTTCTTCATACTAGATACCTGTATAAAATATGGTCTGTAAGTCTTGTCAAGGGAAATGGTATGGTCCTTAGGGATGGTCTATGGTACTTCGGGATGGTTCTTTTGGTTAAAGAAACAAAGCATGGTGTGGCTATTTAATGAAAGTATGGTGTTCATTTGGACCAAATGGAAGAGTTTTTCCTTTAACTCTTGTATAACTTGATCCATTTGCTAAAGTATTTCGTTAAATGAGCTTTACATGGTATATTTGAGTAAATTTTATGTATTGGGTATAAAAGTGGGTATTTGTTGAAGCGTAGAAAAGTTTTTGTGGTTCCGGGAGTGCCTAAACGCAATTTATCGCGAAACGTATACACTTTACGTATCCGATAAAAATAAAATGAACAAGTTAATAATTATTCTCAAAATAATTATATAACCCTTGCTTGATGTAAACATTTAATTGTTTGATGCCCGTTTACATTGAACGCTAATTTTTAGCTTACGCGATTTAAACTTAATTCATGAAATCACAAGCAAACGCGTACAACGCTAAAAATAAATAGTAGATTTATTGACGTCGCCAATGTCTTGAAAACACAGGGTGTTATAGACTTCCCCCGTTAAACGAGCCTTGTCCTCAAGGCTTACGATGCAGCACTTGACGACGGTGCGGTCTTGGTGAAGAGGTGTGGATATTTCTTCTTGAATTGGTCTTCACGTTCCCATGTGAACTCAGGACCTCTCTTGGAGTTCCATTGAACTTTGACCAATGGGATCCGACTTTGCTTCATCCGTTTAACCTCACGGCCCACTATTTCTATCGGTTCCTCAACAAAATGGAGTTTGTTATCAAGATGAAGTCCATCCAACGGAACGGCTAATGGTTCGTCGGCATGACACTTTTTCAGATTAGATACATGAAACGTATTATGAACTCTACTCAACTCTTCTGGAAGTTCAAGCTTGTAAGCAACTTCTCCAACCCTTTCTATCACCTTAAAAGGTCCAACATACCTAGGGTTCAACTTCCCGTATGCCATAAACGTTTATGACCCCTTACCAAAGGCAACCTTTAAGCATTAACTTTTATCCCCGACTTGGAATTCTATTGGTTTCGCTTCAAGTTCAGCGTAACTCTTCTGTCGATCTACGAAGCGGCTTGCATCCTATTGCTTGATCTGAATGATTTTCGCAGTGGCTCTTGACTTAGTTCTGGACTCCGAGTATTTGCGCTTCTCAACTTCAGTCCCCAACAAACAGGTGAACACACTTATCGACCATAAAAGTGTTTCGAATGGTGCCGGCTTGATGATAGCGATGTAGCTTTGTTATTATGATAACTCGACCAATGGTAAATGGTTAACCCAACCTTTTCCACAAGTCGATCTTCACAAGCATGCAGCATATCATCGAGAGTTTGAAGGGTCCTCTCGCTTTTGCCCGTGTTTGTGGCTGGTACGCCGTACTATATCCAAAATTCGTACCCAAAGCATTCTGAAGTGACTCTCAAAAATTTGATGCGAATCTCGCGGTGCAATCACAAAATGATTGAGACATGGTATTCCATGTTCGTGACCACATCCTTTAAGGTACAATCTTGCAGTTTATCCAAAGAGATTCGGTTTCTCTCTCGATGTGAAGATCTCAGACTTAGTGAGTCTGGTCAACAATCACCCAAATGGTGTCGTAGCCTTGTCGACGATTAGGAGCTTAGTACAAAATCCATGGTGATGTTGTCCCAATTCCATTCAGGTATCTTGGTTGTACCCATACCAATCTGATGGCTTTGTCTGTTCGGCTTGAACCTTAGACAGGTTCAAACACTTGCTATAAGGTGGCAATGTGGCTTTTCATATTGGTCCACAATATAGTTTCTTCTGTTCTTGGTACATTTTTTCGGAACGGATGAATAGAGTATTTTTGATTTGTGGATATTTCGTTGGCCCCATCTCACATGTTGATTATCGCCATAACAAGGTAACCAACTTCTGCCATTTAGGCACAGGGTTCCATCCGTACGTGGTTCAACTTTTGTTCTCTAATCGTTCTGGAAATTCAGACGTTTTCACTCACATTCCCCAACGTCTTCCCTCTTAATGTTCTCTGGTTTTCGCGCTTTAGTCTGAGCATTTAAGATCTGTTTGGGAAGATCCAAACTTAATGTCATAACCAAGGCTAGAACTCTTAACGGTGGTTCTCGTTCTTTCCTGCTTTAAAGCATTAGCAACGAAATTTGCATTCCCGGGGTGATAACCGCTATGCAATGTAATCACTTAGCAATTCTAACATCGGTGTTGATCATGTTTAACTCTTTTTGATCTACATGTGTTGCAAACTTTGTGTCGTGGTGAAACAAAACACTTAGTTCCATATCAATCATGTTCCATATCTTGAGAGCGCAACACCACTGCACCAAGTTTAAATTCATAGTCATGTAGTTCACTCATGCTCTATCAACTGGCGTGTGATGCATAAGAAACTCCCTTCTCTCTTTGCATTAAACAAGCGCCCAACCTTTTTGAAGCATCGCAGTATGGCGAGAAGTCTTCGCTTCTTCAGGTAATGCAAGGATTGGTGCCATGCACAACTTTTGCTTTCAACAGTTGAAAGCGTGTATGTTTTTTGTTTATCACCCCATTCAAATTTAACTTTTTCTGGGTGAGCTTGGTCAATAGTTGGCTGGGGCAATCTTCGAAAACCCTTTCATAATTGAACCTGTCGATAGTATCCAGCAGACCTAAAAATTGACGAATCTACGTTGGTGATTAGGAGATGTCCAATCCTAATGGACTCAATTTGGTGGAATCCACATGAATTCCTTTCTCACTATCGATCACGTGATCGAGGAACTGTTTACCTTAGAATCCAAAATTCAATTTGGAAAACTTGGCATACCAACTCCTCTTTCTTTAACAACTCCAATATTTTCTTCAGGATGCTCTTTGTGCCTCTTGCTGGCTTCTGGAATAGATCAAAATATCGTCAATAAAGACCATTACGAATTTGTCCAGATTAAGGTTTGCACACTGGTTATGAGGTCATTAAACAACAGCAGGTGGGTTTGTAAAACCAAACTGGCATAACTTGAAATTCGTTAAATGGCCGTAACGAGTTCTGAAGCAAGTCTTTGAAATGTCTTCTTCTCGAACCCTCAGTTGGTGATAACCTGATCTCTAGGTTCGATTCTTCGGTAGACTACTCGGACCTTGAGTGATTAAATAAATATCAATTTCTGGGAGTGGATAACGGGTTCTTCACTGTCCGTTTCTTTAATTCCTGATCGGTCAATGCCACATCGGACATGATCCTTCCTTCTTCTTGACAAACAAGACCGGAGCTCCCATGGTGAGGGACTGGTCTTTGTTTCTCTATAAAGCCTTGTCGGAACAGCTCTTTTAGTTTGCTCAGATAACACTTTCATTCGGAAGGCGCCAATTCGCTAAGGTGCTCGTTTGATACAGAGATGCTTAGCACCAGGTACTCCAAATCAATTTGAACTCTACTTGTCTAGTCGGGGAGAAGACCGGCATTAGTCTTAGGAAATACTTTAGGAAAGTCTTGAACTATTGGCACATCCTTAAGTTGCTTCCTCTCCGACTTGTCTTCAACCTCCGTTGCAGTGTCATATGCCAAAAAGATAGGAAATCCTTTTTGCATGTACTTCTGCATTTTAGTGCACGAAATGATGTTTAATCGTGTCACATTTCCCTGATTACTTCCATCATCATGTATGATTAAGGTGTTGATTCTCACCAAGGGGGATGCGAACAATCTTCTCGGCACACACAATGACCGCTTGGTACTTCGACAACTAATCCATACCAATTATAGCATCGAAACTACCAAGTTCTACAGGCATTAAGTTGATTTCGAATGGGTGATTTAGTAAATTCTCTAATGGCGAGCAAATTCGATAGCGAAATTGTCTTAGGGCGACTAGTAATGTGTCTTGGCTTCTCGGCTTAGGATTTGGTATAAGATGATGCCAACTATTATAGTAAGACGGATAGTGAAGGTCTGTCTTGTTGATAGGGTTTACTAATTTCAGTTTCCAAAAGTAAACGCTCGTTCTAGTGACTACGCCACAAAAATGATATAAGTAGAAAATTGTTTCCTTAACAAGAGGTTTTTAGAGTGACTACTCTCAGCACGGCATGGTACCTTCCTGAATTTATTCTATAGTTGATCATGGCCATGATATAATTAAGGACTACGATGCACTTGCTCATTTTTTTTCGTCAAAATAGCAGTTTACATTCATGATATTCGTTTGAGAGTTGAGTGTGTTTTAAGAGTAAATAAGGGAACCTCAAGTTAATATTGACGAAATTCTCATAATACAGATAATTTGATAGATAAATTTGAAATTCATTTCGTTACAACTAAATTTATGGAAATACAACAAGAATTCCTATGGAAATAAAGTTTAAGATAGTTCCAATTAAGTTTGCTAGGCAAGCGAGTCAACTTTATCTTTTAAGCTTTCTCGATCTCATCCCTTCTTGTTGTTAGGGACTTGACGTTTTGCCTCTTTAAGGTTATGCATCCATCCATGTGCTCTCTAGTACTCAATTTGTTTTCTATGGCTCTTGGTTCATTTCGCTTTCTGGGGCAATCCTCTGTAGTGCCCTTGATTCCCACATTATTGCAAATAGCCTTTGACTTGCTCACAGGGACCGTTGGTTGTTAACAGCTTGCATTTCCGTACCCCTAAAGTCAGGGCGATGTGTCCATATTTGTTGATTTATAGCAATTTGGTGCACACGGACCGTCTATGGTTTGGTAATTACACTTTGAGACAGGGTCTAGATACCCCATTATGGTTTCTTATTTTTTTTCTCCCCGATCAGTGTGTATGCCCTGCGGTGTTTTGCCTCTGTGATGATTTGTTGTTGTTGTTGATTGACTAATTCAGGAAGTTTGTTTCAAACTTCCTCTTTGTTCTCAGGTTGGCGTTCAGCTCAAGAATGTGCTGATCTTTTATCCACACGTTTCTGGACTTCATATTGGACACTCACTCTTGAAGTGTCTCAGACTTCCACACTCATAACATGCGTGAGTTGGTGTGATTCCTAGCAGCAGCGGATTCCTACAATTCCGTGGGTCATGTGGTCAACCTTTCTTGCAATTCCTGAACTCCTTAAGTTCATTTGTCCATTGTGGTTACCTTCCTACTTTCTCTTGTTGTTAGCATTCTCTACTACCTTGCATTCTTGTTGTTCGGTCTGGCTTATTGACTTACGGGCCATGTTGGTTTTCGTCTCATAAATGGAAATAGCCTCGATAGCATTAACCACTCGCTGGCTACAACCCGCTTCAAATTTCTCAACACTCATCCTCTTGATTAACAGTTGTCTTTCATTTCCTGAAAATCCCAAGAGACAATATGTTATGTTAAGTTTCATCCAAAGGAAATATGACACTCCGATGATCCAAAATAAAACATATATGTAGGTGAGACCATGTTATGCAAGAGAGTTATGAGATAATAACAGCAACCATGACATAAAATAAATCCCCATCATATAGTAGCATGATCATAACCAACATCGTAGGTTAATACTTAATACATCGTTTTACATGAGTAAAAGAGTACAAGCTTTTTATTAACGCTACCAACTGAGTATTACTCAAGTTTAGTAGGATACAATACAAAACAAGCTACACTGATAAATCTATTTGTCTATGGGCCAGGGTGCCTCTCAAGATTCTAGATGCTAGACTCTTATGTTATCTTTAAGTGACTTAACATTCTCTAGTGGTGGTGACGATGAAGGTAGTGCAGCAGCAAACTCGGTAATGCATGCCTCAGCAGATGGTGATCGTAGAGTATGGTGTTAATTAGACATCCGTACCGCATGGGATTTGGTTTCAAGAAATAAGATGATGTGGTGCGGAGAGGTGGATTGTGTAGAAACAGACTCATTTGTCTCAAATGTCTCTGTATTCTCAGCCTAGAGGAGGACAGGGTCTCTGTAGGTAAGACAGATGGGTCGGCAGAGCTAGGTGCTCCTCCTCCTCCTTTATCTCTCCTTCTTACTTCTCAACATCATCAACATCAATGTGTAATATCAGATGAATATCATCAGAATTGTCTCCTTCATTGGCGGATAGTCCGCAGGATCCTCCTTAGGGTTCCTCATTCATCCTCCTCGGATTGAAGTTAGCATGTGCTTGGTGATGGGCTGTAGGTGATAGGCATCAGGAGATAGAGGTTCGATCCTTATTGGTCCCTCTAGCTCCTCATAGAAGCTCATGGAATCTCTATGGCTGGAACTTAATGACAGATGTGTAGTCCCCCCACTGTCGATAATGAAAACATAACAGGCTTGCATCACGTGCAAAAACTTAACTTATATAAATATATTATATAAGGCTGGTATGGTAAATACGAGTATGCACTTATGGCATAAATGAATGATGGTAATGTATCATTTTCGATAGCTTAATGTTTTTTAGGTTAGGCTTTAAGGACCTACGAGCTTATCGTACTACCTTGCCTAAAGAAATATTCCCCTATTTATATAAATAGCCATTATATAAATAATTGTAGAGTTGTGCGAAAGAATGCAAACTCATCTTTGTATATATACAATATACCCTCATAGTAATATACGTACTATAATATAAACACGTATATCAATTATGAATGCATCTAGTCCAACCAACTAATGCAACAAGTAGTGTATGCATGAATGTATGCACATATGTATGTCCCGTGTAAATCCCTTGTTATAAAAACAACTTTTGAAAACGGTTATAGTCCAGCAAAAACATTTGACCTGGTTCTCTATAACCTTGGCTCTTGATACCAATCTGTAACACCCCCAAATTGGGTCGCAGCGGAATATGGGTCCGGGGCGTGTTACTTCTCAGATCAATCACACAAGATATATATAGAACGACCAAAAAGTCGTTTGAAAACGATACATTGGATTTAACAAAGTAATTGTTACATAAGCCCGAAGCTTAACTTGTTCACTTGATCAAAATACAAAGATTTTAGCCATAAACAGATAACAAAATGAAATGCGGACAAAATATTAATGCATGACATCAATTCAAAACCACAATGTATCCATTGCACCTTGTGTCTTTTGATCCCCTGAAAAAATTTGCTTTTAAAACGTCAACAATAATGTTGGTGACTTCATAGGGTTTGATAAAACATTATTATTGTAGGACCAATTGTTCTCCCAAGCTAGTTTGTGATAATGCAACAGGATGCAGATCTCATATAAATGTAAATACGTTGTCTAAGCTCATGAACGTGAAGCTTGACATGTATGGATGCCAATTAATGGCCTTAAATTGCCCTGTGGTGTGTTCTAACCGCAACATCCTATATTCGACATGGTCTACGTTCGTTTCACTAGTGGTTAGCCAATACCCGAACGGCGTGTTGTCAAACCCAATAGATCTATTTATAACATTCGCGCTCGTAATTGACAGTTCATGATAATGGGCTCAGTTTGGGTTATCGCTACTTAGGCAACATGTAATCATAATGTGAAACTTAACCACTTGTGTCCGAGTTTTTATAAAACAATGCATGTTTTTAACCCCAAAAACTCTTGTAAACAAAAGCATGTAAAACGTGGGGCTATGAACTCACCTTTAGTGAGCAAATACCAAATGTATCACAAATAGTGCGTCACGCAAATCGATCAGATGCAACCTATTTAAATTAAGGTCATATAAGTACCGAGTACTTTAATTGATAACATTGAATATAATCCTATAGTTGTTACGTCATACTATCGTTCGGGCTATCATAATTAAAGAGGTCATGACATGACGTACGAGGAGTTAGGACACTTTAAATCGTAAATCCAACAACTCGTCGATACGCCATCCGAAGAGGCCTCATTATGAAACTCCCTAGTAATATAGTACTTTGATAACCACATAATATTATATATAGCTCAATCACCAACTAATGGTTTTGGTAAAATTGTGTTTAAGAAGTTAAAACGTTTATAATTACCGTTTTAGCAAAATTGGCGTAACTTTCGCGTTTTAAACCCGATTCTCGCGTTTCTTATGCCCATCTTTTTGTATCAAGACGAGTTATCATAAATTGAAATTTTCGAATTTCGGACCTACTGGTGAACAGTAAAAATTACTGTTCACATCAGACCTTATGTATATTTTTATCGATTTAATTGTCGTAAAACCCGTAAACGTCGTATTTTAGTCGTTATAGCTCCGTTTTTAGTGATTCTTTCAAGGACGTTCTCGTATTTTAAAGTTCTATACTTTTAGGAGGTTTACAAAAATATAACTTTCTGTCATGAATAGTAACTTTTATAAAAATATTAATTGTCGTTAAACTCGCGGAAATTCATAACTTCGTTGTTATTAATTGAAAAATTACGAGTCTTATTATTTTGGAATCCAAAAAATTATGTATAATTGTTAAAATATCAACACTTGCTGTTTATAATTTTATAAAAAATGTTTTTATAAATTTAGTTACGACTTCGTTTTATGTACGATTTATTAATCGTTTTTTTAACGTAACTTTTGGTTATTAATCCGTTTTAACAAGTTTTTACCTTTTCGGATATCGTCGTTGAAAGTTATTATCTTTATAAAAACATACACATGATATGTTAAATTTCAAATTTTGGACAGAATGTTTGTGATAGTTTGTTAAGTCCAAAATTAAGTCTTGTTTCCTTGTTTTCATCTTACGACTTTTACTACTAATCTTATATTTTATATTTATCATATATATTACATATATATTATGTCCATAGTCTTTTTTTTATTGTCCCTTTGTCCAAATTTTACAAGTCCTTTATCTTACATAATAAACCATAACTTTTATAAAAATCCATAAATCACTAGTTTTGTTTCCTTAATCAATATTTATACATTATCCAAGAGTGTAAATCACTTGTGTGACCATTTTAACATGATGTCATTAACATCATAAGGTATATAAAAGTGTACATTATGATGACAACAAATAAAAACTTCTTTTTACATGTTAATAATCCTAAATGGTGATTTAAGCTAAATAGAATAATCATATGCATAAAAATGAAAATTATAAGAACATAAAGAGTTCAAGTAAACCTTATGAGGTATGATGATGATGATAAGAAAGTGCTAAACCCTTGTTTAGCCACAAAACCAAAGCTTGCACAAATAAAAACCCTTGTTTTCTTAATAAAACCCTAACTTCCTTTTTCTTGATATACTTGGAAAATTTAGCCACCTGTTGGATCACTCTTATTATATCTTTTAATGGATGTGTATAGGTGTGTATGGGTTGTATAAAAATTTCTTTGGATTTGGTTTGGTTGTTGCTTAATGTCGTAGCATATAGAGAGAAGGAGAGAAAGATTGTGAAAATTTTACTAAGTGTTTTTACTTGTAAGACTTCTCTTACTAGATACATGTATAAATATGGTGTAAGTCTTGGTCAAGGGAACATGGTATGGTCCTAGGGATGGTCTATGGTCTTAGGGATGGTCTTTAGGTCAAAGAAACAAGGCATGGTGTCGTATTAATGAGGTATGGTGTTCATTTGACCAAAAGGAAGAGTTTTTCATGTAACACTTGTATAACTTTGCATCCATTGCAAGAATTTAGCAATTTTGCAAAAATTTCGGCACACATAAGATATATATGATATATTTTGTAACTTTTATGTATTGGGTATAAAAGTGGGTATTTGTTGAAGCGTAGAAAAGTTTTGGTGGTTCCGGGAGTGCCTAAACGCAATTTATCGCGAAACGTATACACTTTACGTATCCGATAAAAATAAAATGAACAAGTTAATAATTATTCTCAAAATAATTATATAACCCTTGCTTGATGTAAACATTTAATTGTTTGATGCCCGTTTACATTGAACGCTAATTTTTAACTTACGCGATTTAAACTTAATTCATGAAATTACAAGCAAACGCGTACAATGATAAAAATAAATAGTAGATTTATTGACGTCGCCAATGTCTTGAAAACACAAGGTGTTACACCGACCATGATGTGGTACAAGTAATCATGTTAAAGAAAATGTAAAGGGAGATTGTTAGCAAGCTGTCAAGACCTTGAGCATGAGGGTGGAGACACAAGTTGCAAGGCGGCAGAAAGATTCAAGGATAAAGATTTAAAGATCTCAACTGTCAAGACAAATCAAGGCCAAAGACTACGATATCAGTATTTTGTCAAATCATATCAAGTTAAAGATCAAGATCCAAGGTCACAAGCATGCAAAAGGAACTTCAAAAGAATTCCCAAGAAAACAAGGTTCCAAGACTAAAGAATGAAACAAGAAGTGAAGCCTTATGCGCAATGACCACCCCTTAGGGGGAGATTATTAGACCTAGTTTTATGTGAAGTGATGGTCATTAAGACTCTCGAACCTTGTATTAGTCTAGTAAATGTTCTCGGGAATTCTATACGCTAATTGGGCCTAGTTACGGGCTTTAAGCCCATTAGATATCAAGCTCGGCCTTCGAAGCCTACTTAAACCTAAGGCTAGCCCAAGTACTCTACTATATAAAGCCATCTCCTCATGTGGAGAAGGTGTTGCTTATTTTGTTTTCTCTTAATGTGTAGCCAATTTTCTTTTGATTATTTCTCTCTCTAAACTCATCTCTCTCTAGTTCTTCCTTTCAATCTTGTGTGTGTGTGTGAAATGATAAGTCTATCAACCGATTCAAAGGAGCAGATGGTGTTCGAAAATGTAAATATGTACTGTCTATGCAGGAGGAAGGATCCGGTCCGCAAAGGTTTGCGCGTTGTGATAGAGGTTGCTTATTATTTCTTCTACGCTTCTGCTTATACGTAAGTACTTATGAGATGTGTATAACACATCTAGCAGATAGTGTATGGAGCTGCTTTTCTTGAACAAAAAATGCACTAATACTTGCAAAAACAAAATTTTGTTGGAAAAATTCAGTAAAATACATTTATAAAAGGCTGAAACTGAAACAAAATGATTATATCAAAACATGTTAAAGAAGATACTATGCAAATGTAACACACACATAAAAACACAACATGCTCTCGAGTCTTTCTGTGCATTTTGAGGTTTCTCAGAAACATATTAAACTTTAAGCTCATTCAGGTGTGTGTTTTATTCTATTTATGAATTTGATCACATGATTGATGTTTTTTTTCCTTCTTAATATGGGTTCTTTTGTGATGATATGTTCTGTTTATTTATTCAGTATGTGTACTTGATGTTCTGTCGTGTAGGGTAAATTATTTGATTATCAACTTTTACATTTATATTTAGCCGACAAACCTAAAACAACACTTTAACGGGCAGTGTACCCGGTCAAGATGGAGTTTCGCGGTAAGTTTGGTGTCGAACACTAAGAGTGAAACATTGATCCTATATTCTATCAGTATTTTAATTAGTCTAATTAGTCTATTTACTGGTTAAACCTATGCTATATACGTTGTCTAATGATATGGAGGGTTTGCAGCCTGAGAGATTGGCACATGTTTGGTGGTGACAAATATCAATTCAATAAACAATAAACACGAAAGAAAATCAAAAGATAGAAAAGCGGTACAAGCCAAATGATAGAAAACTGTATTAGCCATATTACATCCAGTTCAATGTTGGTTTGTTTGTTTTAGTGCAATGATTTACTTATCTCGAAGCGGCATATCATTCTTAAGACTTAGGCGGGACATCATCCTAAGACCTAGACACGATTAATCTTGTCATAATTAACGCATCCACATAAAGCATCCTTTAGTTTAATTATAATCTATCTTAGGGAATCAAAGCAGTGGTGATCCTGTTAAAACCCTAGCCCAATGGGACTTTACTCGCTTATTGTTTGACGCTATTTTATATACTGGTATTCTAGTATTCAAATCTTTATCAGTTATTTGTAATCCTATTGGTCCAGTAATATAAAACACCATATGGAGAGCTATCCCGGTATCTAGATTACTTTTTATGTATCACTAGACCCAGTTGAATGATAGGTCGCATAATCAAACACATAAACAAGTATGAGGTGATAAACATAATTAAACAATCAATGATTAATTAAGAAATCGATTTTAAAACAAACCAAACATTGAACAATTGAAATTAAACGATTAAGAGAGTAAAAATTGCACGACGTCTTCTATGGATTCGTGATCAATGCTTGACCTTGGTGGCTGATCTTTTCTTTTAAAATTTGTCTTTAATAAGTTGGTGTTTCCATAATGGTCAACTTCCCTTACATCCCGTTCTTTACATACTTTTACAGAATAAGTGGTGATATCGGCCACTTTTTACAAGACTTTACATCGTTGATTTTTGTAACGTATCAACGAATAATCGATCCTTCCAAGTAATTCCTTTAGTATAAACTTCTTTTGAACCGACTATTTTTCTTCCTTCTCTTTTTGCTTTTTTCTATTTTTTTCATCATTTTTTGCAATACATCATAAATCTCGGTTTAATTCCACCGTCTTCAGTATCATAATTCATCCGGATAATCTTTTCCTTGTAACACTTCTTCTTCGAACATGATTCATAATCGCGAAAGTAGCGAAACTTACGAGCTACATATTTTTCCCATTGCATTGTGCAATTTCCCGACCATTACAGAGATAGAAAAATTTCACTTTGACACAGGAAATATAAAACTTTACACGAAAGCAACTAGCAACTTTGATTAAAGTATGCTTAATCTACACGGTAAGCTAAGGTGCAAAGGTGTAACGAAACATATAATATGGTGTAGAAAAAGAAAGGAATGGCTCAACAGGTTGTTCTAGGGAATCTTACTCTAAAAATGGGAGTAAACAAAGGGTTACACGGGGTTTAACTAACCAGTATAGTTAGTTAATTTTACCACATGTAGGCTATTTGGTTTAATCCTAAAAATTTATCAGTTGAACATGTTTCTCCATCTAAATTCATAGTACTCATCATTGCGGTCTCAAGTAATATACCAGGTGATTCGTCAAATAGTATACATATAAAATAACACAAATGCAAATCTCAACCAAATGCCCTTAACCA
>BQNB010028515.1:0-56583 GCA_026074375.1 Tanacetum coccineum
CTACTTTCGATGAATTCACTGATTTACAATGTGATTATATAGACCAAGTTGTCAAATGTGAACGTCTTGAAAAAGAGCTTTCAAAAAGTAAAACAATGTCAAAGAGTTTTGAAGCACTTCAACAACATGCTATCGATCTTGAACTTGCTTTACAACAATGTAAAGAACAGATAAAAAATGACAAAGCTTTCAAAGAAATCAGTCAAACGTATTTCTGAAAGAACGTGAACAATATTTTGAAATTCAAGACTTGAAAGCTCAATTACAAGACAAAGGAATTGCAATAAGTGAGTTGAAGAAACTCATAGAAAAGATGAAAGGAAAATCTGTGGAAACTAAGTTTGAAAAATCATCGGCTATTCGACAACCGAATGCTTTTAAAAGTCAAAGACAATCAATTTTAGGTAAACCAACTACTTTTTCAGATTCTCTTGCAAAGACAGATTTCTCAAAGTCAAAGTCAGTTACCACAAATAATGTGTCCAATGATTTTTTAAAACCAGTCACTGCACAGATTTTGCCTCAGAATGTGATGATAATTTTAAAGAACACAAATGTGATTGCTTCAGGAATGTATAAAGTGCACATAAAGCCTAATCAAACTAGAACACCATAGTTGCTACAAGACATTAGGAAAACTAAGAAACGCGTGCCTTTCTCTACAAGAGTAATTCCCACTACTAGTATTAGCAGACCACATCTTAAGAGCAATCAACTGGAAGATAGAGTCATGTCTAACAATAGTCAAGGGAAGAAGCAATAAGTAGAAGACCACCGTAGGAATTTTAAGTTTTCAAATAATAAAACGTTTATAACAGCGTGTAATGACAGTTTAAATGCTAAGACCTTGAATGTAAACTTTGTTTGTGTTACTTGTGGAAAATGTGTGCTGAATGACAATCATGATATGTGTGTTCTTCACTATATTAATGGCATGAATTCTAGGACTACAATGCCCATGGCTATGCCTATTAGTACTAGAGAACACAAACAAACAGTGAACCAATCTGTTGCAACACCCCTTAAGAGAACAGTTGCTTCAGAATCCACTAACCAGAAACCTAGACACACAACTAGGAAGCTATATGAGCACGTTAGTAAGACATGTAGTTGGTGGTATCCTAAGTTTACACCATCCGGATACAAATGGAAACCTAAGTCCCCAATAGGAAATATCAACACAAATGTTAGTATGCCTCTAGGAAATGCATCTATAACTGCTAATATTTTAGAACCTATGACTCCTAGGTGTTCCACTGTATCCAATACTCCATTGTCTTCTAATTATTTTGCAGCTTGTAGAGATAATTCTATTCATCGTCGACTCTGGGTGCTCAAAGCACATGACGGGAACTCTCAAGCTCCTAAGTAATTTTGTGGAGAAATTTCTAGGTACGGTGAAGTTTGGAAATGATCAAATTGCATTGATTCTTAGTTATGGAGATCTGGTTCAAGGAAATATCACTATCAAACGAGTTTTTACGTCAAAGGGCTGAATCACAATTTATTCTGTGTTGGTCAATTCTGTGATGCAGATTTGAAAGTTGCTTTTCGGAAGTCTACATGTTATATCCGTGATTTAATAGGAAATGATCTTCTCACAGGTTCTCGTGACACATATCTGTATTCCATCACTCTTCAAGACACATCTACTCCCAATCCAATTTTCTTAATGGCTAAAGCTTCATCGTCACAAGCATGGTTATGGCATCGTCATCTCTCACATCTAAACTTTGATACCATCAACTTGATTTCGAAGTATGATATTGTGACTGGCCTTCCCAAATTGAAATTCCTCAAAGATCATCTTTGTTCTTCTTGTGAGTTAGGGAAAGCCAAACGAAAGTCTTTTCACACAAAGACTACCCCGAGCTCAAAAAGACGGTTACAAATTCTACACATGGACTTATGTGGTCTCATGCGGGTAGAAAGTATTAATGGAAATAAATATGTTCTCGTAATTGTTGATGACTACTCCAGATATACTTGGACTCACTTCTTGAGGTCCAAAGATGAAACACCTGAAGTTCTCATTGATTTCCTCAGACTTTGTCACACCCTCAGACGGGGCCTGGACGGAATACGTGTCCGAGGGCGTGACGTTATCATATTTCGAACACAAGGCACGAGAGAACGACCACTAATAGATGTTTTGAAAATCATAACTCGTTGCATTGTTTAAAAATAGATAGGTTTTACAAGATTCAAAAAATATTAAACATTTGCGGAAGCGTAAGAAAAATGTAGCAGAAGCATAAATTGGTTTTCAAAAGACAACGAGTATGAATGAGAAATAAAATCTTGATAAAGGGTATCATATTGCACGTAGACTCCACATAGCACGTCAAGAAGTCCAAAGCTAATCACCTGAGAAAAACATGCTAAAAACGGTCAACATAAAGTTGAGTGAATTCATAGGTTTAAGTAAAACATTTATGAGGATAAAAAACGTTTAGTGAATACAGCTTCACTCAAAGTATTATGAAAAGATGTTTAGCAATTTGAAATGTTCAAACAAAGTAGTGTGGACCACAAGATTTCAAAACGTATGTGACAATCTTAGCAGTTTACGACTTCACATACAAAACACATGAGACTATTATAACAAATACAATATCACATGAAAAGTATTTACTGTTGCGCTAAGCTCATGACACCGAAGCTCAATTTAAAAGGAAGCATTTTATATGCCAAATAGAATTACTCGCCCTAAAGGTATCTGACCAAGATCACCTATTGACAATCCGACATGGTATATATCCGTTTGTTCGGACCTCCGAAACTAGTAAGCGCTACTTACCCGGATAGGGATAATTAGTCCCAATAGATCTATTTATAACACTCACGCTTACTTAACCAGTACGGTCGGTTAAGAAATTAACGGTTCATGATAGTTATGGAATTAGTGGTCTATTCACAACTTAGGCAACACGTAACAGGGAAAGTAGATCAAGATACTTGTGTCCATAGTAAAATCAACCAATGTATTTCCAAAAGAAAGGCTTTAAGAATTTGCATCCATAAGTAAAACAAAGTATGATATAAATCATGTAACCAAGTTTGCAAACGAACATTTATAAGAGTTTGAAATCATTAGAGTAAATAAGTTTGTAAACGAGCATGTTCTCACTCCAAAATAGTAAAGTAAAAGTAGTAAAACTTAGGGCTATGAACTCACCTTGATGTTGTATAACAATTAGCAGAAATGCAAATAATAAGCACATCACAAACGAAAAACGGAATGACTCGACCAAGAAGATGCAGCTTAACTAAACGGCTAAGACCCACTAGTTTAGGATGATGAATTTGGGGTTTTCCTATGGATGAGTACATCAACGCGTCACATTGATAAAGGATTTAGATTTCAAGTTGTAAGAGTTTGGTGGTTGGTTAAATAAAATAAATGGAAAGGCAAACGCAAAGTATGTAATATATTCCGTATATATTGCATATGAAAAAGAAACAATTATATAATTCATATAGTGAAATATATGATAAAGACCAACAACCAAAAGAATAAGCGAGGTATATATCATACTTTGCAAGTATGATATAAGAAACGTGAGAAAAATAATTGAAACAAAACATTTCGACACGTTTTCGGAAATCACCAATTAAATTAATAAAACATTTTTGTATAAAAGTAAGCACACGTTTTTAAAGTTACGAATTAAGTAAACGATGTTTTCAAAGTTTTTACCAAAGTTATTATTTTATCTTCTAGTCGGGAATTGTAAAATAATATTTTATAAACTAGTATTTCGCTCCGCGTTTTAACTAAACTAGTTGCCTTGTTTATAACAGTATAGTTTTTATTTATTTATCGGTTTATTGTATCATTACAAATAAATAACCTTAAAACTGTATAACTTAATCCTTATTATCGGGTTTCCAAGATAATAAAAGCTTTAACGAAAAATACTAAGTATAGAAGTTTATAGAAATTTCGGCATGACCTATTCGTTTCTAAGACGTTTCCTACCTTTATAAAATTTAATGTTTTCCACTTTAATCAATCCGTGTTGCAATCTACGCCCGTGTTTCTATATATATTTAAACTAGACAAATATAAGAAACAAAAATAAATAAACCAAACACACCCTTAAGGGGCTGCCGTCCCAAACGCACCCTTATGGGTTGAACCAAACACCCCTTACTGTTGTAAAATCCATAAACAAACACCCCTTGTGGGGCAGCCCAAAACCAAACACCTCTATTTGGGGTTTTTATTAGCCCAAACGCACCATAATGGTGCAACTATTAAACCAAACGCCCCCTTAGGCAGCTTACTACAAAAACAAACACCCTATTTGGGTCGTTAAAACGCAAAAACAAACACCCTTAAAGGCGTGTATACTAATCGAATCGAAAGAATCAAAAGAAAACCAACTCAAACAAAATGAAATAGACTAAACCATACAATATAGTTATTAGTTTTTATAAAATATATAACCAACCAACTAAAAAAGAAAATATAAAAAGAGAGGTGAAGGTGGTGGTGGTTGGCGACTGAGAAAGCCAAACTCACCCTTGGTGGTGCTATTAAACCCAACGCACCCTCTTGGTGAAGCTTACAAAACCAAACGCACCCTTTGTGGTGCTTGCTGTTAAAATAGCGAGACAAACGTACCCTTATTGATTTAGAAAAAACCAAAATGCACCTATGATGTTATTTAAAACCCAATGCACCCTAATGGGTCTGACCTAAAACCCAACACACCCTTTTGTGTTTCTGACAAAACAAACGCACCCTTATGGGTGTTTAAGAGGTGGGGATGGTGAGGGTGGTTATGGTGGGGGTGGCGACGGTGGTGGTCGGCTATGGTGATGATGACAACGGGGTGGTGGTGTTGGTGGGGATGATGACGAGGTGGTGAGGTGGGGTGGCGGCAGTGAAGGTGGTGCTTAGTGGTGGCGGGATGATGGTGGTGATGATGATGCGTAGATCTATGATGGGGGTATGCGTCGGCTGGAGGGGGAAGACCGACGGCGGCGACGGCCAGAATCTGGCCGGAAAGAGGGAGAGGCGCTGGAAAATATTGGAGAGGAGAGGGGAGTGTGTGTGTTAGGGTTTGGTAAATATGAAACCACTAAATGTGAAGGCTTAATATATATATATATTAAATATATATATATATATATATATATATATATATATATAAGGAAGTGTGTAATAGTCTAGGGGGTTCCATGTAAATATTACTAGAGGGACTAAATATGTAACTTTTGTTAAATAATGGTTCGTGACACGTTTAGGCTAGTTAACGATCGATTCAAAATAAAAAAATTACGCCATTGTTTTCCAAATAGTTTTTCTTATGAAAATGAGTATTTACTTGATTATATTTTATAAATGTTTTTATAAAATTTATTTAATGTTTATTATTTATTTTGTGTAGTCATCAGGTATCCCGGGCAAGCTTTGTCCGTAAAAATAAAATATTAATTTGAGCATTCGCGTTTTTAAACAAACGTTTTTGAATAAAACGTAAAATAATTTATTAAATTTTTTTATTTAATAAAAAGTGATAATTAAATATAAATTTAATTATTTTTGTGTCGGTACACGTTGTATGCGGTTTTTAAAACTTTACGAGGGCATTTTAGTCATTTTTTGCTCGGTTTCAGGTCACGGGTAAAACTGAAAAGTTATCCGGAATGTCGTTTTATGTCAAACGCTAGTATACCCCATAATTAATAATTCATTTTGGCAGGTCTTTTTTGATAAGTCAACTTAGGAGTAACATATATCTTCTCGTTTTCAAGTCAAATAAGTTTAAAAAAATAAATTTGTAAATGAGAGATAATAATAAAAATTATGATTTATTATTTCAATACGTTTCGAAAATTTACCGGCTAGGCGGTAATCGTTTTTATGTGACCGAAAAGGTCAAAAAGTCAAAAAGTTAAGTCGGAACCAAAAAGTCAAAGGGTAAAATAGTTATTTAAAATTGCGGGGTGTGACATTACTTCCCCCTTAGAGGAATCCCGTCCCGGGATTCAATTTTAGTTAACCGATTTTGTGTGACCAAGAAAAGATTTAAGATTTAGTAAACCAGTTTTAAGCATGACGTTGATAACCTTATTCAGTAAAACTCGATGTTTCGACGCTTAATATACGGAAATTTTGGCTAGGTTTGACCAGAACATTTAATCCATCAGAATAGGCATTATAGAGAAATATCGTTACAAGTTTTAGGATTCATATAACCGCGTTATAAAGAAAGTCCCCTTAATAGAGAAAACATCAAAGGAGAAGGTGTAGGTACGTAGGTATGTCTGAATAAGGGTTCCAAATGTTTAAAGGCATAGTCTAGTTTCCGATATCTATAAGGTTCGACGATCAACATCGGACGAGGCTAATGAATGTAAGTATTCAACTTACTCAGGAAGTACGAGGATGAATCACGACTCAACCCATCGTAAGCAAACGATGCGACTAAAGTATAATCGAACAGCTTCAACCGCGACTTAATAAATAGACGCGCCGTAGAAAGAGAAGTAATAATAATAAAGAAATGTTGCACACAACGTTTAATAACGAAATAGACAACCGTATATGTTTGTGCTCTAGTTTAGTCAACAAAATGTGTTTTTACGAACTTATTAAGTTTATGAAGATGTTATGATGTTCTTACGAAAAATTACTATTTATAGAAAGTTTCCATTTTAGGAAAGTTTTTAGTTTCGGGCCGTTAATAGCATCCCTTAATTTAATCGTTTTCCGTATTTTCCAAAGACAACTAGTGAAATACTAGCGTCTAATCAAAATCCTTAGCTCGCTAAATATATATGTATATATAAACTTGCTATATTTAGAAATGACCAACGGCAACGACTTATCATTTTTAGAAAATTCCTAAACCTTCGTTTTAATATTAAGAAGCTCCACGAATACTTTCAAATACTTTCGACACTTAATAAACCTTTCAAAACATTTTTAAACGTCCGTTCACCCTTATTTAACACTCGGACCAACAACTATATTTTTATAAATCACCCATCGACTTGACCATAAACTTGACCATAACACCGTCATATTTTCTAAACTATCCAAAATTCTTTTACGCCAAAACTTAATCGACCAAAACCACTATAATACTAGCCTAACCTCACTGCCATCTTTGTTGCAACTCATAAATCTCACAACCTATCAACAAGAACAAATTATATATCCGAAATCATCAAAAATCTTTATTAATATAATTATTCATTTTAATAATTTGAAAATCATAGCACAAACATGTGGAGTCACGAATCAAAAGTATAAGAATACATAGCAACAATAACTATAACAAACGGTGATGGAATGCGGAGAGTGATGACATTTTGAGAAACAATATCCCCAGAATAAAAGTCAACGAATGGGAGGAGTTCGTGAGAAAGCTTATGCGATAGGTGGCGGAATATTGCACGCAGTCGTTAGTTCGAGGATGAATCAAATTCATTAGCTCAAGATTGCACAAGTCGGTTAGCTCCACAAACAGTTCATGATCGTAGAGATTTGTAACGGTAAAAGTAATAACTTAAGAATGAGATGAGGTAGTTTGAGTGAGGCCTTAAGATTATGCTGAGCGGTAAGACACGATCGCGTTTCTAGATCTTTTTAACGGATTCCGTTGATTATCGGGTTTGAGTTCATACTCGTGTCATATTAGATACCATTAAGCCCACTCATTTATAATTTATTATTTGCATAAAGAAGCATCCCAGATTATGTAAATAATGAATTGATAAACTTATGGTTCGATGATTTACGATTTCTTTATTTAAATGAAGAGGCGTCCAAATCCTTTCAAATAAAGAGATTATAAATCAGCCTACTTAATAATTTCCGATGCAATACGCGTACTTACAAAATCTTCAAGGTGGTGGATGGCATAACGACGCAGGTGCTCCAATGAGTATGGAACGAGTGTTTAAAACTCGTCTTCGGAGACGGGGAGTAAAACAATCAGGCAATATCGACATAGAGTTCAAAATAGTTGATGCGTATACGGTTAAAGTAAATAAGATAAAGGTCTTTATGCACGAGTTAACATAGCAATTATCGTATCAATCCTCCTATTACAAGTCTCGCCCATACAAGACTTGTAATACATAGATTCACACATAATTCCATGTAAACAAAACTGTGACGGGTTTCGTGTAAAATGATATAGTATAAGGTTATGAAAAATAAGTTTGAGACCATTGCATCGCTCACAATGTCTTAGAAAAGTTTAGATATATGTATATAGACAACTTTCATATATGAAATCGGGGAAATATACGTAAGGCAAACGTACCGCAAAGAAAAGATGACCGTAGAGAAAAGATAAGCTCAGAGAAAAATAAACGCAGGGCAAAGGTAAACCCATATCATAACATGCTCAAGGAAAAATGGTTCTCAGGGATATGCCATAGCAAAAATATGTATAAGGCACACATAAAAGCACGTAAGTATCACATACTCGTTATAGACCAGACCTAGATATTCCACCTGGTTCTCTATAACCTTGGCTCTGATACCAATCTGTAACACCCCCAGATGAGGCCTGGACGGAATACGTGTCCAGGGGTGTGACGTCATCATATTTTGAACACAAGGCACAAGAGAAGGACTACTAATGGACGTTTTGAAAATCATAACTCGTTGCATTATTTAAAAATAGATAGGTTTTACAAGATTCAAAAGAAATTAAACATTTGCGGAAGTGTAAGAAAAATGTAGCGGAAGCATAAATTGGTTTTCATGCATTGTTTAAAAATAGATAAGTTTTACAAGAATCAAATGAAATTAAACATTTGCGGAAGCTTAAGAAAAATGTTGCGGAAGCATAATTTGGTTTTCAAAAGACAACGAGTATGAATAAGAAATAAAGTCTTGATAAAATGTATCATATTGCACGTAGACTCCACATAGTACGTCAAGAAGTCCAAAGCTAACCACCTGAGAAAAACATGCTAAAAACGGTCAACATAAAGTTGATGTTGAAATTCATAGGATTAAGTTAAACATCTTATGAGGATAAAAAAATATTAGTGAATATACAACTGATAGACACCAATATTATGAAAGATGTTTTAACAATTTGAAAATGTTCAAACAAAAGTGTGTGGACAACAAGATTCAAAAAACGTATGTGACAATCTTAGCAGTTTACGACTTCACATACAAAACACAAGAGACAGTTATAACAAATACAACTTCACATGAAAAGTATTTACTGTTGCGCTAAGCTCATGACACCGAAGCTCAATTTAAAAGGAAGCATTTTATATGCCAAATAGTATTCCTCGCCCTAAAGGTATCTGACCAAGATCACCTATTGACAATCCGACATGGTATATATCCGTTTGTTCGGACCTCCGAAACTAGTAAGCGCTACTTACCCGGATAGGGATAATTAGTCCCAATAGATCTATTTATAACACTCACGCTTACTTAACCAGTACGGTCGGTTAAGAAATTAACGGTTCATGATAGTTCGGGCATTAGTGGTCTATTCGTAACTTAGGCAACACGTAACAGGGAAAGTAGATCAAGATACTTGTGTCCATAGTAAAATCAACCAATGTATTTCCAAAAGAAAGGCTTTAAGAATTTGCATCCATAAGTAAAACAAAGTATGATATAAATCATGTAACCAAGTTTGCAAACGAACATTTATAAGAGTTTGAAATCATTAGAGTAAATAAGTTTGTAAACGAGCATGTTCTCACCCCAAAATAGTAAAGTAAAAGTAGTAAAACGTGGGGCTATGAACTCACCTTGATGTTGTAGAACAATTAGCAGAAATGCAAATAATAAGCACATCGCAGACGAAAAACAGAACGGCTCGACCAAGAAGATGCAGCTTAACTAAACGGCTAAGACCCACTAGTTTAGGATGATGAATTTGGGGTTTTCCGATGGATGAGTACATCAACGCGTCACGTTGATAAAGGATTTGGATTTCAAGTTGTAAGAGTTTGGTGGTTGGTTAAATAAAATAAATAGAAAGGCAAACGCAAAGTATGTAATATATTCCGTATATATTGCATATGAAAAAGAAACAATTATATAATTCATATGGTGAATTATATGATAAAGACCAACAACCAAAAGAATAAGCGAGGTATATATAATACTTTGCAAGTATGCTATAAGAAACGTGAGAAAAATAATTGAAACAAAACATTTTGACACGTTTTCGTAAATCACCAATTAAATTAATAAAACGTTTTTGTATAAAAGTAAGCGCATGTTTTTAAAGTTACGAATTAAGTAAACGATGTTTTCAAAGTTTTTACCAAAGTTATTATTTTATATTCTAGTCGGGAATTGTAAAATAATATTTTATAATCTAGTATTTCGCTCCACGTTTTAACTAAACTAGTTGCCTTGTTTATAAAAGTATAGTTTTCGTTTATTTACCGATTTATTGTATCATTAAAAATAAGTAACCTTAAAACTATATAACTTAATCCTTATTATCGGGTTTCCAAGATAATAAAAGTTTTAACGAAAAATACTAAGTATAGAAGTTTATAGAAATTTCGGCATGACCTATTCGTTTATAAGACGTTTCCCACCTTTATAAAATTTCAATGTTTTCCACTTTAATCAATCCGTGTTGCAATCTACACGCATGTTTCTATATATATTTAAACTAGACAAATATAAGAAACAAAAATAAATAAACCAAACACACCCTTAAGGGGCTGCCATCCCAAACGCACCCTTATGGGTTGAACCAAACACCCCTTACTGTTGTAAATTCCAGAAACAAACACCCCTTGTGGGGCAGCCCAAAACCAAACACCCCTATTTGGGGTTTTTATTAGCCCAAACGCACCCTAATGGTGCAACTATTAAACCAAACGCCCCCTTAGGCAGCTTACTACAAAAACAAACACCCTATTTGGGTCGTTAAAATGCAAAAACAAACACCCTTAAAGGCGTGTATACTAATCGAATCGAAAGAATCAAAAGAAAACCAACTCAAACAAAATGAAATAGACTTAAACCACGAAACCATACAATATAGTTATTAGTTTTTATAAAATATATAACCAACCAACTAAAAAAGAAAATATAAAAAGAGAGGTGAAGGTGGTGGTGGTTGGCGACTGAGAAAGCCAAACGCACCCTTGGTGGTGCTATTAAACCCAACGCACCCTCTTGGTGCAGCTTGCAAAACCAAACGCACCCTTTGTGGTGCTTGCTGTTAAAACAGCGAGACAAACGCACCCTTATTGATTTAGAAAAAACCAAAACGCACCCTATGATGTTATTTAAAACCCAACGCACCCTAATGGGTCTGACCTAAAACCCAACGCACCCTTTTGTGTTTCTGACAAAACAAACGCACCCTTATGGGTGTTTAAGAGGTGGTGGCGAGGTGGGGATGGTGAGGGTGGCTGTGGTGGGGGTGGCGACGGTGGTGGTCGGCTGTGGTGATGATGACAACGGGGTGGTGGTGTTGGTGGAGATGATGACGAGGTGGTGAGGTGGGGTGGCGGCAGTGAAGGTGGTGCTCGGTGGTGGCGGGATGATGGGGGTGATGATGATGCGTAGATCTATGGTGGGGTGTGCGTCGGCTGGAGGGGGAAGACCGACGGCGGCGGCGGCCGAAATCCGGCCGAAATCTGGCCGGAAAGAGGGAGAGGCGCTGGAAAATATTAGAGAGGAGAGGGGAGTGTGTGTGTTAGGGTTTGGTAAATATGAGAAACCCTAATGTGAAGCTTATATATATATAAAAGTTTTAAAACAAAATAGGAAGTGTGTAATAGTCTAGGGGGTTCCATGTAAATATTACTAGAGGGACTAAATACGTAACTTTTGTTAAACAATGGTTCGGGACACGTTTAGGCTAGTTAACGATCGATTCAAAATACAAAAATTGCGCCATTGTTTTCCAAATAGTTTTTCCTATGAAAATGAGTATTTACTTGATTATATTTTATAAATGTTTTTATAAAATTTATTTAATGTTTATTATTTATTTTGTGTAGTCATCGGGTATCCCGGGAAAGCTTTGTCCGTAAAAATAAAACTTTAATTTGAGCATTCGCGTTTTTAAACAAACGTTTTTGAATAAAACGTAAAATAATTTATTAAATATTTTTATTTAATAAAAAGTGATAATTATATATAAATTTAATTATTTTTGTGTCGGTACGCGTTGTATGCGGTTTTTAAAACTTTGCGAGGGCATTTTAATCATTTTCTGTTCGGTTTCAGATCTCGGGTAAAACTGAAAAGTTGTCCGGAATATCGTTTTATGTCAAACACTAATATACCTCATAATTAATAATTCATTTTGGCAGGTCGTTTTTGATAAGTCAACTTAGGTGTAACATATATCTTCTCGTTTTCAAGTCAAATAAGTTAAAAAAAATAAATTTGTAAATGACAGATAATAATAAAAATTATGATTTATTATTTAAATGCGTTTTGAAAATTTACCGGCTACGCGGTAATCGTTTTTATGTGACCGAAAAAGGTCAAAAAGTCTAAAAGTCAAGTCAGAACTAAAAAGTTAAAGGGTAAAATAGTAATTTAAAATTCCAAAAATTGCGGGGTGTGACAGACTTGTCCAAAGAAGACTTCATGCTCAAGTTAGAATAATTCGAACTAACAAAGGCACATAATTCTTGAATAAAACTCTTCATGCATACTTTGCTCAAGAAGGGATTGAACACCAAACGTCAACTCCTCGAACACCTGAACAAAACGGCGTTGTTGAAAGACGGAACCGTACTCTTGTTGAGGCTGCTCGAACAATGCTAAGCGCCGCTAAAGTTCCTTTGTTCTTTTGGGCTGAAGCAATTGCAACAACATGTTTTACTCAGAACCGTTCACTCGTAATTCCTCGACATGAGAAAACACCTTACCACATCATCAATGGCCGGAAACCGTCTGTTAAGTTCTTTCACATTTTTGGCTCTCTTTGCAACATCGTCAGAGATGGTGAAAATCTTGACAAAATGAAGAAAAAAGGTGATGCATGTATTTTTGTAGGGTATTCTACTCAGTTAAGAGCATATCGAGTATATAACAAGAGAACATGAGTGATAGTCGAAACCATTCATGTTAACTTAGACGAATTGCCTCAAATGGTGTCAGATCACGTCAGTTCTGACCCCGTTCCACAATGTATGACCACGACACTTGAAAATGACAGTTTAAGTCCCGGTCCCCAAAGTCAAGAAAATGTTCCTCAGGCAGCTGAGACAGTAACAACGTCAAATGAGCTGGATTTGCTATTTAGCCCGATGTTCGATGAATTACTCAATGGAACTACTCAAGTTGTGTCAAAGTCTTCCGCTGTAACTACTGCTGATGCACCTAATCAACGTCAACAACAACACACAACTCCATCTACTTCAACAACCGTTGCTGCAGATACACCTCCATTGAACATTCAAACAACACCTGAAACTACAAGTCAAGCACCAACTCAAGTACCAACTGTCACTGCTACTGAGAACATTAATCAAGCAGAAACCAATAAAGAAAATGCACATGTTGAAGAAGACGAATTTATCAACATCTTTAGTACACCGGTACAAGAACGAGGGGAGACATCGTCTCGTCATGTTGATTCGTCAAACATGCATACATTCTATCAACGACACCCTTCTGAACATCGTTGGACGAAAGATCATCCGTTAGAACAAGTCATTGGAAATCCTTCTCAATCAATTAGAACAAGACGTCAGCTAGAAACAGATGGCGAGATGTGTATGTTTGCACTCACCATGAGTCGAACCGAACCGAAGAACATCAAAGAAGCTATGGCTGATTCTGCATGGATTAAAGCGATGTAGGAAGAACTTCACCAGTTTGATCGATTAGATGTATGGGAATTAGTCGACAGACCACTCTACAAAAATGTCATTAACATGAAGTGGATCTGGAAAAATAAACGTGATGAGGAAAATACTGTAATTCGTAACAAAGCTCGTCTTGTAGCTAAGGGATACGCTCAAAAGGAAGGAATTGATTTCGAAGAGTCATTTGCACCAGTTTCTCGGTTAAAAGCTGTCCGATTATTCGTTGCGTATGCTGCATACAAATCATTTCCAGTATACCAGATGGACGTCAAGACAACATTTCTTTACGGACCTTTGAAGGAAGAAGTGTACGTAAACCAGCCTGTTGGGAATTATACATTCCAGTATAATTGATTTGATGAGACAAAGTAAATACAAGAATGAAACAAGAAAGAAAGCTCCAAGGTGCAAGGTCGAAGAACTCCACCACTATCTGGTATCCAAATGGTTCTCCAAAGGTTCTATTGATCTAACTCTGTTCATTACTAAAAAGGGGAAGACATATTGCTTGTGCAAATTTACGTTGATGACATTATTTTTGGTTCTACGAACCCAAAACTTTCAAAAAGGTTTGAAAAACTAATGCACAACAAGTTTGAAATGTCTATGATGGGGGAGCTGAAATTCTTTTTAGGAATTCAGATCCACCAATCCCCACGTGGTATCTTTATAAACCAAGCTAAGTATGCTCAAGAGATACTTAAAAAGCATGGTATGACCTCATGTGATAGCGTTGGTACTCCAATGGCTACTAAACCCCTAGATGCTGACTTGAGTGGAACTCCTGTTGACCAAACAAAATATCGTAGCATGGTCGGGGCACTCATGTACTTAACAGCAAGTAGACCGGATATTGTACATGCAACATGTTATTGTGCTCGTTATCAAGCGAGACCAACTGAAAAACACCTCAGGGAGGTTAAACGGATCTTTCGGTACCTTAAGAATACCATTAACATGGGACTCTGGTATCCGAAGGACACCGGCTTTAATCTAACTGCTTTTTCAGATTCAGATCATGCAGGCTGTCTCGATACACGTAAAAGCACATCTGGTGGTATACAATTTCTAGGTGGTGATAAGCTAGTCAGCTGGTCGTCAAAGAAGCAGGACTGCACTTCAATGTCTTCAGCAGAAGCCGAGTATGTGTCTTTATCTGCGTGCTGCGCTCAAGTTCTATGGTTGAGAACTCAGCTCACAGATTATGGCTTTCACTTTGATAAAATACCTATGTATTGTGACTCAAAGGCAGCCATAGCCATCTCGTGCAATCCAGTCCAGCATTCCCGTACCAAGCACATCGATGTCAGATATCACTTCATAAAGGAACAGGTTGAAAAGGGTATTGTTGAATTATTCTTTGTCGGAACTGAATACCAGTTAGCTGACCTGTTTACTAAAGCCTTACCCGAAGATAGGTTTAAGTATCTCGTTAGACGACTCGGTATGAGATGTTTGACTTCAAAAGAACTGGAGGTTCTGGCAAACGAATCTGCTTGATCCATCAAACATCGAATCTGTAAATATTTTATTTTTCTCTTTATTTTGATTTATAAATATTTTTGAAAAAAAAAATACAAAAATATAAAACCAACAAAAAGAAATAGAAAAATATAAAATCTAGAAAAACAAAATATAAAATCAAAAAATTTCAAAAAATACCAAAAAGAATTTTCTCGACATGTCTCTTGGAACCGATAACATTTACGTACCCATAAATGTTGATTAACATCGACACGGGCTTGTAAATGAAGTTCGAGCAAGAGTTTTAAATGCTTTCAAAACATGTCATTTTTAATTTTTTTTCTCTATGACTTATGTACACATCAGTGCATAACTCGGACCCAAATGTAATAGGGGAGTGTACATTTTAGTGCGCTTACTCTTTATATAGAAGAGAAGTCCTGTATCATGGTTTTTTAAAAACCGTTGAACATAATTTTTCAAAAAGAACTTTCAATGTCAATTTATCTACAATATATTTTGTGGTATCTTTGCATAAAAAGTAGTATTTGTTAAAATTTTGTGTTCAACGCTCCCTTCCGTAATATATTTAACAATTGGTACAATATTTAATAATTATAAGTGGTACAATTGGTAAAATGAATGCTCAACAATGTCATAGTAACAAGTGATTCAATTTTTGAGGGGGGGGGGCTTTTAAAACAAAAGCCTTTTAATGTATTTTTGATACATCTCATAAATGTCAATTTTATGTATCCAAAAACATTTCGTGAAATTAAAATGTGGAAATTATAATGTCAATTAATAATATACATTGTTCACTAAGGCATCTCACTCCGTCTTCAACATTATGTGGTGTCATATCATTTTTTCATTCTAATGTCAAGTTTTAATAAATCTTGGTATTCCACATATACTGTTGAAGGGGAGCAATCTGAAAAATGAATTCATGCAATATTGTGGTATAATTTTTCTCCCCATAGAATTTTTCATGTCATAAATTTTAATCAATTGGTATTTCAAATACTAAATGTTTTATTATTCAAAATAAGGAGAGAAAATGTGATTAAAATGTGATATAGAAAAATGTGATCTTTAAGACTCTAAGTGCAACTCTTTTCTTCATGTGCAAAACAATTTCGAATATCGGTAAACATGTGTAGGGGGTATTTCAAAATGCCAGAAAAAGGTTTTTATGGTTCGATCTCTATACCCAACAACCAATTAATCTCACGACGTCAATGAAGTCATAAGGTGGTTAAGGTTAGGTATAAGCCCTATGATCCAACTAGAACCGGAGGGATCTACCCAAGGATAATCCATAGTTAGAAATAGCAGTCCTTAGGTATGATTGGAGATGAATGTGAATAAGGTAAGAATGCTGACTAAGATTGAGCTAACACTGGAACAATCACAACAAGGTGTTAGTAATGACGTCTTGGTAAGCATTGAAGGGGTTGAAGAATGAAAAAGAAATGTATGGATAAAGGGTGAAAACAAAAGCAGCCCTCCAAACATAACTTAGGCAGAAACCGGGTCAATACATAATCTATCAAAATCACAATAATGATTATTGATATTAAAGAAATCCGTCATTGACCCAGTGATGCAATGCACAACCCTCCCTAGCCATTCAAGTTTCTCTTAACAGAAACTTGTTTCATTTGTCACGGAGATACACACGACTTCTATTGACTTTCTCACTCCGAGTTAGTTGATATTGAATAGGTAGCAGTCTGCTCCAGCCTCCGAGTACTAAAACCAAAACGCACTAATCGAGCCTAGAGCCAGAAGAGATCAAATTATAAATCTCATTAGGACACAATGTCAAAATACACTTGTTGAACACCATAAAAGTTCACAAGCTATAGAAAAAGAGTCCTACGCATTATCCATGATAATCTTGCAGAATATCCGAGTGATACATAAGTATTCACAGTACAAGATTAAAATCCTGCTTGAGCCAAACATCAACAACTCTTGTAGGTGACATGTTAAGATTTCTACTGAATCAAGCTTGTATAACTGGATATCGAATAGGAGCAGTGTATGAATGACGACTTAATAAAAAAGATAGTAACTATCCGATCACTCTTTACGTGTTTTCTGCTTTTGAGGACGTACTCTGGTAACGAGGACGAACAAGTACATGCTGCGAAATCCTTCAAGAAGATTCATATGAATTCTATCTGAGCACAATATAGGCATATTTATACTGATTAACGGGAACCGTGGTTAATACAACGGTAAGCAGAGATACTTTCGTCCATATCTATTGATTTATCACTAACTTATATAAATGCAGAAATCAATCGTGTGTTACGAAACCTGTACCAACAGAAGTCGATTCCATTATCACATACTCATACTACGAGCTTTAAAAAGTTAATCATTTAGCATCAATATTTGATGATCTAAACTAATTGTTTATCCTCAAAGATCATTAAAGTCAAATCAAGAATCACATTTTGGTGATGATTGTTTAGCATATGTCATATAGTCAAAACACGAATGAAATAATATGAGAATTTGGTCAAGAGCACAATTAGTCAAGAAAGATAAATCAAGATGATTCGAAGTCAAAGAGAAAGATGCAAGATTAAAAGATCTCAAAAAACTCAATAGTCAAAAGACATAGGCTCAAGATCAAGATCACATATACGACACCGAAAGAATGTTATCGGTTGTCTTAAGCATGAATGAACAAAGCCATTACAAACAAGAGAAGTCAAAGACAAGACCAAATAAGGCAAAGCTCAAACGTCATATCTTCAACAGTGGGGAAGATAAAGTCAAATCAAGATAACCTCCATCAAGAATGTCAACGTTAGGGAGATCAAAGAAGACCTCAACATTGGGGGAGATTGTTAGCCATAATTTTATATAAGTCGAACAAGAATGTTATTGGTCTTATTAGTCTTAATTAGTCTTGTTAAGTAATAGGCTAGTCGGGTTTAACGGGCTTGGATTGTAATCTAATATTGTCCGTGCTTCGGGCTCAAAGCCCAAGATATGCCAAGCCCGACCTAAGTAACAAGCCCATACGCCACTTAGTGGGTTAAGAGTAAAAATAGGACCCTCTTCACACATGGAGATGGTGTTGGTTGCCATTTCTTGTATGTGTAATCATCCACTTCTATTTTTCTCTCTAATCTAATCTTCCATCTTTGTTTCTCTCTCTACTTTCTCTCTTTAATTTTCCATTTTTCCTCTCTCTCTTTTCTAGCTTATTGCTTATTAGTATGGCTTATGGTGTGATAGGATAGCTTATTACTTTGGATAACAATGAGAAAAACAAAAGAAACATTTATATGTCTTGCGGATAGTTTAATAGCAACCCTGGAGGTCGAAATAGAGGTACAAAGAGTTTATTCCACAAAAATAGAAAAGATCACTAGATTTCCTACTCACACCCCTACCGTAACCCCTGAAACACTCAAGCCTATCATGGTGCATAGGGTCTCGATGATTTCTAATATTAAACCCACTATCTATAGAACCCCTCACCAACACCTAAATTCCAAGCTCAAAATGCCAATACTTCATTCATTTGAGGAAAATAAGCTTGAGTACGAAGATGAAGATGAAGTCGAGATAAAGATGATGGGAACCGGAATGGATAAAGAATCGTTGAAGCATAATCTCTATGAGAATGACATAACCCTGATTATTTGTCATAATTTTTCTCCAGCTTCAAATCCACCCATCAAACTAAAGGATTCGGGTAGCTTTAGGATGAAGGTAGTAGAACCCTTGACCATTCACACACCACCTTCACCTCACGTAGCATACCTCCATCGAAATGGTGCGTATCGCTACTATCACCCACACTTGACCTTAAGTGTAGGGGACACCCACCTTTTGCGCGTCAAATAAGCGTAGAGTCAGGTTCGTGACTCGAACAAAAACAAGCGCCTATTAGGAGGCAACCTAATCTTTTATTTTCTTACATTTTAGGTGTGTCTTGTGTGTTTGTTTTGAGTCATATGATTGTGTTAATCAATTTTGTGGTTTTTGTAGTAAAACTTACAAGAAATAACTAATGGGAACTTGCGTACGGGGATTTTTGAAGAAAAGAAAAAAAATTATAGACAGAGCCTAGAGACGGCGTCAGGATTAATCCTGACGGCATCGCTAGGCCTGCTACAGGAAAATTTGATTTTATTTAATTTTTGAGAAATTAATCTTGTATAATTTTCGGAATTTGTATTTTTCTTAAAACCCTGCAGGAAACCATAATTAAATTAACACATTCTTTCTATCCTTTATTTGTTTTCGTAGAGTCTAAACCTAGTTAATGAGGTTGTATTTATCATGAACCCATGGATTTTACGCTTGGTATAGTTGCATCTTGTCTTTGATTTACAGGTTATATTTGATGAGAAGAAGCTTGAAAGTTCTTAGGAAGTTTCATTGGACGATTCTTGGAGGACGATTTAACCAGTTATCGCATGTTTCTTCTCCATTATTGAGCAAACCATGGGAGTACTAGTTTCTTTTACTTGTTTTCTTTTCCCTTTATTCGTTTTACGGGTACTTCTATAGAACATTGGGGACAATGTTCAACTTAAGTGTAGGGGAAATAAGCCTTAGAAACTATTCCTTCAATTGTCATTTGCTTTGTCCTTAAAATGATGGGTAATATATCAAAACATAGCATAAACGGTAATTTTAACCAAAATTTATTTTTTTATAACACTTACCGACGAAAACCGAGTATTAATAGCGTCTCATGGATAGGAATTTATATTACTAGTATAAAAACCCTTAAATTCCACCCCAAAAATATGAGGTTCGCTTTTAGATCTATAGGAATTCGAGTATCCATCATTGATACCAAAGATAATTTTACCTTTAGCTTGTTCGAGTTAAGGTTCGAATGTAGTCATATGTGTCTATTCCGTCATTACGGATGTGTACGTATGGTCTTTGTCACCTTTTCTGGAACATTGGTATCAATATTAAATTATATAAGTGTACCGGTAATGTATTAAATTCTAGAACTTGTTTTTGTGATGCATGCCAAGACCACATAGTGAGAACTAGGATTTGCTAGATAAGAGGCACTAGGATTAACCCATGTTTAAAACCTGTAATTGTTATGATGGTCACCTCAATCATATAACTATCCCACAACCTTGCCATGTACTCATTTTTAGTGCAGGATACCCCTAGTACACCCCTTCGAGCCTATCTTTTTTCACGATTCTCGTAATTTTCTAGTTAAGCCAGACTATTAATGAAGAGCATTCTCACCCTTGAACCAATTGTTACACCCAAATCGCCTTAGCCTACCTTGTATGTACTCACTTTTAGTACATTATTGTTTTAACCCAAGTTAATTATTTGAGTACACGGTTGCTAAGTCTTTATCCTTGTAAATACAGTTTTGGGACGATTGAGATTCATGGTAGTATTCATCTTATGAAGAATTGGGGAAGAAGTAATTTATTACCCTCAATAGAGCTTAATAAGCTCCATGTTATGTTGATCCACCTCAAATTGGGTCATTAGTTAAATTGTAATTATCGAGTATGTAAAAGTTTAAGTGTATGGGTGTATCTATAAACCCCCATGATGTATTATATGTTTAAGTAATGGCAGGGCAAAAGTGTACAAAAAATTATATATAAAAAAGTGAAAAACATATATACGGGCTGCCATTTACTTATATTTATGTTTATCATAAGAGTCAAGAAAAGAAAAATAAAGAGATTGATGTAGAGTTTTGTAGAGTTTATATATCTTGTCCGAGTCTTTGGCTTAGCAACCCAAATCAGCGTGTATTCTTATAAATAATTAGCTAACCCTTTCACCCCAAATTTACCCAAAAAGCCACCCTAAATGTACCCCATCCGTTTCTGTTTTCATTTATGTTATCTTACACCTACACCCCACAACCCTTTTTAAAGACCTCTTTGATAATAATGACTAGTACGTGCGCCTAGTGGTGGATGTTTGATCCTTTACCAAGCCTATGGTAATTTATATGCTATGACAAGTAATGAGTGTTGATTTTCCGTTTCCCATAGTTGTTATAATTTATTATACACCGATGACATTTGGAGGAAATATACATGACTTGAGCTCATTTGGAGAAGAAATGGACAAGACTACGACTCTACGCCAAGTATCTTGAAGAACCACGCATACAGAGCGTGGAGACGGCATCGCTAGTATAAAGCGACGGCGTCGTGATTTTCAAAGTGACGGCATCGAGGATTTTGTGACTGTGTCAGAACATAGCCGCCATAAAGTGGATCTAGAACCATTGACGTGGCGACGGTGTCATGGCTTCAAAGCGACGCCGTCGTGTTGTTTTTCCTATATATACAAAACCAATTTTATGGTTTTTAGTGTGTAACTTTGTATAACTTTTGGGAGAGGAACCCTAATCCATTTCTAGGCAGCTAGTAGGATCGTCTTTAGGTCCCAAAACCTATTGTAAACTAAACTAACCTTTAATCCATTGTTTTTATCAAGTAAAGATAGATATCATTTAATCTAGTCAATATGTCCCTGTATTTTTGTTGATATAATGATCTTGCTTTCTTATAACATGCTAGGCAAAACCCTCCTTTGTATATTACTTATGAATTCAAGATTTGTAGAATCCTTTTTATGTTGCTTCTTGTGATGGATGTGCGCGTTAGGCTTTAGAAAACTATCCATAAGATATCAAATTGGCATAGACGTCAAGGGAAACGCAAGTGTGTAGAAAGGATACCACTCGGATAACATTCTTCTACTACCTTAACCTAATATGGTTGATCCGCTGTAAAGATATTTCTAATTGCATAAATAAATCTCTTGAGGGGCCTTATAATAGTCTTCATACTACCTTACTTGTGCGTTGCCTTAACGGAATATTAAATAGACGGCGGGTTCGTGTAATTCGTTCATGACTTAGTAAATACTTACACAGATCATCACAAGTGTGACAAAGCGACAGGATTAGGAGAATCAATCTAAGGAGTAGTACATGATTAAGTAAATACATATTTTTATCATAAAGTTATCACCAGTAGTTTAGATTATATTTAGTTTCAATTAGTTAAACAAACCAACCTCTCAAACCAATGATTTTTTACTACTTTCTATAAAATAAAAATACAAAAAGAATCTTCTCTTAATCCTGTAGACCTCTGTTAGATATTGATCGAGCCTTCCCAACCTATTCCCCTAGAGAATGATAACAACCCCCAAGTCTTTTCTATACTACACTACAACGATTAGGTGCACTGCCTAGGGAGTTGTAAAAGTTCATGTTGAAGTCTAACGACAACCGCATCATGAATGTACCTATATTTGTCAGAAACATTTATGTTGTAACTTGTTTTGTAGTAGTGGAGAATATAGATGGCTACCGAGATCAAGACATGGGAGATGTAATTTTTAGAGAGTCGTTCTGCAAAGCTTCATGTGTGGAAACAAGAAGGTTTGACAGATTAATCACTATCCACAATGGTAATGATAACGTGACTTACCATATGGCGCGATCACATCTAATGTTTAAATATCTATCCAATGCCCGATGCTACAAGATCGGGCCATTACTAAAGGTGAGTATGCATGACAAGCTGAATGGAATCTTGCATCCATACTAAAACCACAAAAGTTTCTACAAAGGGGTCTTGAACTTAGGACCCGAATATATCCGAGATGCGAAGATGAAAGAATGGCTCACATGCATCCACATAAGCGTGCATGAGATGGAATAGAAAGAAGCTGAAAAAAGTCTACCTTAAAGACTAGCTGAAAGAAAAGTGCTTCCCAAGAGACAACCCAGACTATTTTTAATTTATTTTATCGAGTCTGTCTTCCCAGACATCAATACGGTGTATTCGCTTCATACCATACGGCGTATTGAATGTCTGGACGTTATTCAAGGTCCCATATTTTTCTGCATTTAAAAATTTATTTCCAGGTCTTGCTATAGAACGGCGTAGTTCATTATATATCGCGTATTCAACAGAACTAATCGTAAAGAACTTTATTATAGGTTTTCTCTATACGGCGATCCAAGATTTAGGGAATACGACGCATCGACTGCCTGTACAGTTTTGATTTTATTAACCGTAGGATACTCGAGATAGGATTTTTCATGTGTTTCCTATATTTTGCACAGGACCTCGCTGGAAAGAAATCGACAAATGTTTATGAAGTATCGATCATCTGGAATCCTATGTGTATGGTAGTCATGCTGGAATTCAGACAAATTTACAACACACATCCATGCTCATAAACGTCACATGGAGAATACTACCGTAAGTATATAATCAAGGGAGTTTTCTCGGTCAAAAATTCTTTTAATTTCCCGTTTTTAATGTTTTACCATACAACAAGGACGTTTTATAATTTAAGTGGGGGGATGGGAATTAGAACGTTACTTGTCCTATTTTTCACATTAAAATGCTTAAATTATGCTCGAATTAAAAAAAACCAAGCATACTTTTGTGAACATATTGGTTACATAACCTACACATATAACCCTTATTAGATATTGGGAGTATTCAGCCTTATACATTTCCAAATGTTTACCCAAATCCCATAAAAATATAAGTGTGCCGGTGATGTTGTAGACTTCTATAGAAACTTGGCGTAATCTATTCGAGACCAGACAGATAATGAGAAACTTATGTATTTTATATGAGTAACATGTTTAAGAATTGGTAAATGACATCTAGGATTACACCCCATAAAGCCTATATATGTTGTATTTTAATTAACTAACTACACTGGTTGAGATAACTCCCCGAATAAAACACTTTGTTTTACTCTCATTTAAGAGTAAAGATACCCTTTTAGAAAAACCATTAACCAAATCTTTAGGATAAACAACCAACTATTTGTTTTCATTGCACCTTTACACCTTGACCTACCGCTGTTCGATTAAGTCCATTTATCAGTTCTAGTTTCTTAAAGTGTAAAGTAGTGTATTTTATGTGCTCCTGTGTCATTTCTATCTCTGGTATGGTTGGAAAATTGCACATCGCAATTGGGAATGTAAAAAAAGGTAGTCAAACTCATGTATGTTTTACTACCAACACAATTATTGTAAACGACCGAAGAATGAAGAAATATCAAAGAAATTACCAGAGTTATTAATAATCATGAAAATGGTGAAACTACGACCAAGATTCGTAGTGTATAAGTTTAAAAAAACAAAATAAGAAAATCGCAACAACAAAAAAGAGAGAAAAGTTTTATAGTCTTCGTTAAAGCTTCAAACCGATAATATTAATATGAAGGATTGATTATTCGTTGAATAAATGTTAATAAATCAACGATTTAAAAGTTTTTTCTATAAAGTTATAGATATCGCCAGTTTCTTTGTCTTTGTAAAAGGAAATGTATCGTATGAAGATGAAGGGAAGTTTGACCGTTACGGAACGCCAACTTATGTTGTTTTTTATCAATATCAAGATCGTTTGTGTATATTAGTTGAGTCTTTATCCATGGTAAAGTAATCTAGCAACTTTGTACCTTATTCTTAGGACTTAGTCTATTTATTTTTGTAAATATTTATATAACAACAATTTTCCCTTTCCAAATCACTAACCCTTAGGTTTATTTCGAATAAAGACGCGAGCATCACATTTGTCTATTCCGTCCATTACGATTATGTATGTGTGGTTTTCTCCGCCTTGTTGGTTATACTTTTTGGGTGAAGATATAGAAAGATCCATACCCTATATCACTACTAGTCTAACACGTTTTAGCTTATTCGGTTAAGTGTTTAAATGCATCATAATGTGTCTATACCTAATCATTAGTGGTGTGTATGTATGGGCTTTATACACCTTTTCTTGAAATTGGTAACGTAGAGACTAAAAAGCACTGATTAAACCTTTAAGCCTGTACAATTAAACCTAATTTATATTTATACTAACTTGTTACTGCCTTAGCTCGTAGTGTTTGGAGATGTGTATCATTGCCAAGCTATGATAGAATATCGTCACGACCCGAAGACAAATTGAGCGTGATTTATTTACATGTACCGAGCAAATTTAAGATTAGTTGAGTGATTTAAGTGCTTCATCTCTATTTCTGAGGTGTTTTGTTGTGTACTTGTAATTAACCATATAAATGCATAACAAAAAAAAATCCTTATTTATGAGGTGTCATTTTATAGACACTATTTCAGGTCCTTTAAAACCCCCCTAAATCATGCAAATATCCCAGGAGTCTGTGCTTACATCGTAGTTTTTTATTTTTTTTTAGCACTTGGATGTCATTTGGAGGAAATACACGTGACTTGGGCTCATTTGGATAAGAAACGGACAAGACTACGGCTCGATGCCAAGTATCTTGAAGAACCACGCATACAAAGCATGGAGACGGCGTCGCCAGTATAAAGCGATGCCGTCGTGATATTTCTAGTGACGACGTGGAGGATTTTGTGATGGCGTCAGAGCGTAGCCGCCTTAAAGAGGATCTAGAACCATCAACGCAGCGACAGCGTCATGGCATCAAAGTGACGTCGTCAAGTCATTTTTCCTATATATACAAAACCGATTTTAGGGTTTTTAGTGTGTAACTTTGTATAACTTTTGGGAGACGAACCCTAATTATTCTAGCAGCTTTTAGGTCGTCTTTAGGGCCTCAAAACCCTATTGTAACTAACCTTAATCCATGTTTTAATCAAGTAAGATTGTTTATCTTTAATCATTCAATATGTCTATGTGTTGTTTGATTGATTTATGTTCTTGCTTTCTTTATAACATGCTAGGCTAAACCCTCCTTTGTATTTACTTATGATTGTATGAAACTTATATTGTAGATCCTTTTAATGTTGCTTCTTGTGATGGATGTGCGCGTTAGGCTTTAGAAAACTAGCCATAAGATATTAAATTGGCATAGACGTCTAGGGAAACGCGAGTGTGTAGAAAGGATACCATTGGTAACAGTCTTCATACTACCTTACCCCTAATATGGTTGATCCCTCTTAAGATATTTCAATTGCATTTAATATACTCTTAGGGGCCTTGTAATAGTCTTCATACTACCTTACTTGTGCGTTGCCTTAACGGAATATTAAATAGACGGCGGGTTCGTGTAATTCGTTCATGACTTAGGAAATACTTACACAGATCATCACAAGTGTGACAAAGCAACATGATTAGGAGAAGCAATCTAAGGAGTAGTACATGATTAAGTAAATACATCTTTTTATCATAAAGTTATCACCAGTAGATTAGATTATATTTAGTTTAATTAGTTAAACAAACCAACCTCTCAAACCATGATATTTACTTGCTTTCATAAAAATATAAAAATACAAAAAGAATCTTCTCTCAACCCCGTAGACCTCTGTTAGATCTTGATCGAGCCTTCCCAACCTATTCCCCTAGAGAACGATAACAACCCCCGAGTCTTGCCTATACTACACTACAACGATTAGGTACACTGCCTAGGGAGTTGTAAAACTTCTTGTTGAAGTCTTTACGACAACCGAACACAACATCAAGTTTTTGGCGCCGCTGCGCGAGGAATAGTTAGGTTTCGACCATTGTTTAACTTAGGTCTACTCGCTTGAATCATTTCAAGTGAGATTTTCTTTTCATTATATTAGCTTTCTCGTAGTCTATCTTTTCTTTGTGCTATTTATTTCGTAAATCATTCTCGTCAACCACCATGGGAGACGCGAATCCAATCCGTACTCTTGCAGATTAATCCAGACCTAGCCACGAGGGCTATAGGAACACCATTGAGCTCCCCGAAGGGAAAAATGTGGTGCCTCTTCGATCCGACACCATCCGGTTGGTGCAAAACGGATGCTCATGCCACGGACTTCAGTCCGAGGATCCAAACCAACAGCTCAAGGATTTCTTAAAACTTGTGGACTCACTCGACCTTGATGTTTCAAATAGGGAAAGAACGCGCCTGCGTTTATTTCAATTTTCCCTTCGCGATCAAGCTAGCAATTGGCCGGTTCCATTAAAGAACACTGGCCGGTTCCTTTCTGTAATGGAAACGGCAGAACCGGGCTACAATGCATTCTTTTGGCTATACATACCAAGCCATTTCTCTTGTTTAACTTACCAATTTTCTAGCATTTCTTTCTCTAATCTATTGATCATCATCTTCTCTTTAGTTCTTGTTTAGTTTTCTTTAGCATTTGTAGGTAATTTTCTTCAAGGAAGAAATTTCCAAACACCCCTTTGAGACGATCAAGCTCCAAGTACCTTGTTTTGCTTCTACATTGCATTGTCAAGATCATACTTCTGATTCTTGTACATCATATAGTAGTTGTAGTTATTCTCATCCTTATTGTAAACCAAGTATTGTAGTGTTGGTGTGATTCTACCTTGTGAAGAATCCGATATCTAGCTTTATACCGTTAAAAGGTGTAAGCAATGTTGTGAGGCTTCTCCGCCAGTTAAAGGAGATTGGTGACTAGTGTATACGAACTCTCGAGTAGGTGACTCGGGGAGTAGAGTAAGGCAAGAAAGGTGTCCTTGTAGCCGAACCACTATAAACAATCGTGTCTTGGTTGAATTCCTCCAACTCTTTACTATCTTTCATTACATTTATTTACTAACCAAAACATCAATATTGTGCAAACTTCACATAAGATCATAACAAAATTTTGAAAAGTAAATCTTAAAACAAGAAAACTATTCAACCCCTCTTCTAGTTTTCCACAATTGGCATCAAGAGCTTGGTTACCAAAGTTTTTAAAATATATTGTATTTTAAATCTTTAAAACGATAATGGATTCAGAAAACTACAAAGAAGGCCAATCTATGCAACGACCACCTCTCGTTGAGGCTAATTGCTTTATATATTGGAAAAACCGCTTTGGAACTTATGTGAAGTCTAAGGATATTGATCTTTGGCAACTATAAAACTACCATTAAAAACAAAGATGGTAAGGATTAAATCATTCCTTATGAGAAATTTGAAGAAAGCCATAAGAAAATGATTTCCAAAAACGATGAAGCAAAAATGGTTTTAGACAATGTTTTACCTAAAAAGGAATATGAACGAATTTTCATGTGTAATACAGCTAAAGATGTTTGGAACTCACTAATTATTACTCATCAAGGTAATAAGCAAGTTAAAGATAACAAAATAGACTTATTTGTCCAAAAATATGAAGAATTTGTTATTTTCGATGATGAAACTATTGATTGTGCTTTTGCTAGATTTAATACTATTATTACATCTTTAAAAGCACTTGATGAATCTTTTTTAAGTCGTAATCATGTTAGGAAATTTCTAAGGGCACTCCCCACCAAGTGGCGTCCAAAAGTGACCGCAACCGAAGAATCCAAAGACTTATCAACATTACCTTTATATGAGCTCATACGGGCAAACCTAAAGTCTTAGGAGGTTTATACTTAGTGCTTGAAAATGACTCGGAGATCTCCAAAGTCAAGAAATAAAAATTCAAGTCACTAGCACTCAAGGCAAGAAAAGTCTCAAGTGATGAAGAAGTATCTTGCTCGGAGAGTGACGATGAAGAATATGCCATGGCCGTAGAGGATGTCAAAAGTTCTTTAGAAGAAGAGGAAAGTTTGTCTGTCAACCTCATGACGACAAAAAGAACTTCCGGAAGATCAAGGAAGACAAAAAGGAGAAAGATGATCGTAGGTGCTTCAAGTAAGGAGATCTAAATCACTTCATAAAGGTTGTTCCAAAACTTTCTATATAATCAAAAGGATTCGTTGTTGGGTGTTTGAGCTAGTAAGATGACTCCTAAGAGGAAGAAAGAAAAGATAATTTTGTTCATGCACTTGACCAATGGTAGGTTCGACTAACAGTCAAGCTAGAACAAAATGAATGGATCAAGACAGTGTTGTTCAAGGCATATGGCGAGCAACAAAGATCTTTTCTCGTCCTATAAGGCTATAGACGGAGGTAATGTAGTGTTTGGAAGTAACACTAAAAGCAAAATCATCAAAAAAGGTACAATCACTATAATCTCTTATATTCATGATGTTAGCCATGTTAGAAATTTTATTTAAATTACTTAGTATTGGACTAATATGTGATAAAAATGCCAAAGTACCATTTGTGTGTGAGAGGTAGTGAAATACTTAAAAACGGCATTACCATAGGAAGAGGGATTAGGAAAAATGGTCTTTATATAATGAAAATGGGAAACTCTCCCAAAGATAGTCTGTGTCTAACATCGGTAGATGATACTTCGACCTTATGGCATCAAAGATTGGGTCATGCCAATATGTGACTTATTCAATCACTATCATCTAAAGAGCTTGTTAGGAACTTGCCTAAACTAAAAATTAAAAGTCATTTTTGTGACGCTTGCAACATTGGAAAACAAGTACACGCAAGCCATAAGGATAAAAACATGGTTTCAACAACTACGTGTCTAGAACTTCTTTATATGGACTTGTTTGGTCCATCGACCGTCCAAAGTTACGGAGGTAACTTCTACACTTTGTTCATTATCGATGACTACTCAAGATACACTTGGACAAGATTTCTAAAGCCAAAAATGAAGCTTTTGACCACTTTGAAATTTTGAGTAAAATGATTCAAGTACAAAAAGGTTGTCCTAATATCTCAATCCGCACGGATCATGGTCGGGAATTTGATAATGAAGTACAATTTGGAGCATTTTGTGATGCTAATGCTATCACTCATAACTTTTCGGCTCCTCGTACTCCATAATCAAATGGAGTAGTTAAACATAAAAACCGTACTTTACAAGAAATGAGTAGAACCATGCTTAATTGATAACATCTAATAATTAATACTTTTTAGTATCAAATTCCCTATGAAAATGCTTATAATTATGTTATAAAAGTCTGAAAACACTACTTAATTGTTTATATTTAGTTTTTAGGAGCAATGCGAGCATTTGAGCAAAAGACGCGGGATTTGGACGTGGAATTCAATTGAAGGCATTCAAGGCTTTTTCGGTGTAACCTCCCCGCAGAAGTTACCCGTAATCAATATTAACGAAGAAATGACTTGGCATCAGTTGTTATGACGTAACCTCACCATCACCTTTATGCCGTAACATATAATTTGAAGAAAGATTAAGTATTCGAGTCATCATTACGGAGTAACCTTGGCGATACGGTTATGCCGTAACAAGAAATAAGCCTGGAACATGGGAAACCACATCAGCATTGTTACGGCGTAATGTGTTCTTAACTGTTACACCATAACACCTTCGATACTTATAAATAGAACCCTCACTCGGCTCATTCAGCATCACTCACTTCACCATTTCACAACACAGTACCAAGAGGTGAACACAACCTCTAAAAGACAAAGCATTCCACCAAGCAGTCCAAGGGAGGATCACTTTACTTATTTTTAGCATTAATCATTCATAAACACTGTTTGTAAGAAATATGATTTATCAATCCAAGATCTCTTCATTTATTTCTTATCCTATTGCTATGAGTGGCTAAGCACTCCTAGTGCTGGCTTAGCGATGCATTTACTATTGTTATGATTGATGTTTCCTGTTTAATTATGGTTTTATTGGATATCGTTATAGCCTTTCATTGATCCCTGGGTTTTGGTAGTGCATAGGGTGGCTTAGATCTTGTTTGTCATGTTATTAGACTTACTGGTTGAACTTGGGATTAGCAGGGTACTAGGGTAGATTAAAACCTATCCCTAGTGTAGGAATTAACTATATTATCGCCTCTGTCACATTAAACACTTAAAAAGCATAGGAACTCTTTCAGAGAGGGTTTTAATAATTTTATATAGGTAATTGTATAGCCCGTGTATTTTATTATGGTCAAAAATAAATCGTAGACCTAGTATAAAGGAAAATGTTATCGTTTAACAAACGGGAAATTCATTTAAGCTAAATAATTGGGAGCCAAGGTAATCCGGCAAAAAGCCCTATTAGTTCGGTCCCATTAAAGGTCCCAAATAATAACCCAATAAGGATCGGCATACTCTTTGTAGAATAAATACAACCCACCTAGTCATGTTAGGAGGGTGTTTTGGCTTAGTTTTCATTTTCTTCATAGTGAAAAAGCCTTCTACTTTCTTCTTTTAATTCTCCTCTCGTAGTTCTTCTCTCTCGTAGAGATTTTTTTCTTTTTATTTTTGTGTCTTGTGGTGATGAAATGATAACCTAACATGTAGTATCAAGAGCCAAGGAGTTGTTAGTGATCGTTTTTAGCATCTTCAAACAGTTTTCATCAAGGTTTTTGATTCGTTTTTTTGGTTTTTGGTTCAAACCGTACGTCTCAACCTTTTTGATCCATTTTTACACCGCGATATTTTCTTTTCGTCAAAAACGAGTCTTTTTTAAGATCAAGTATGTACTTTTGTTAGTTCTAAATAAACTATTAGAATAATCTTATTTTTGGGCATCAAAAACATGTTTATTATTTGGAGAAATCTGAAATATATCTGGGTTTAAAACGTTTTTTTTTTAAGCAGAGAAATAACGATTTGAATCTAGCTAAAAAGCAAGCGAAAATATGTACTCAGGAGTACAAAAATATGCAAGCCGAAACACTATAGAAAAGTGAACAATATACACGAAAGAGATGATTTTTCCCAAGACGAATATTACATGTCCTGAAAAAAACAAAGAATGCTGCTCTGTGCCAAAATTTACATATTCCAAGCGAAATATGTATTCTAAGCGAAATATGTTCTCCAAGCGAAATATGTTCTGAACGATTTGTGTTCCAAGTGAAATATGTTCTGAGCGATTTATGTAATACAAGTTGTCACATTCCAAGCGAAATATTACATCTTTAGGAATTGTTACTCTGTTCAATTTGTTTCAAGCGAAACATTACATTACATATTTCAAGCGAAATATTACACTGCATATTTCAAGCGAAATATTACACTGCATATTTCAAGCGAAACATGCCACTGGTTTTGGGCTTCAAATAAACAACACTCCTTCAACAAAAAATCTAATTAAATCCCGCGAAAGAATCATTTATTTCTTGGTTTAATCATAGAATTGTAAAATCCCGTGAATTTGGACTTCATTCTCATAATCACTAATCACTAAAACGATCCTTGCTTATCATTTCACATCACTTATGCAATGTCGACTCAACAAGACATTTATGCTGCTGGTTCTGAAAACCGTCCACCTATGCTTAACAAAGACAACTATGTTCCATGGTCTTCTCGTCTTCTTTGTTATGCAAAGAGTAAACCAAATGGAAAGCTAATCTACAACTCTATTATGAATGGTCCATATGTCAGACGAATGATTCCTGAACCAGGTGATCCAGACCGTGAAGTTCCTGTTGCTAAAACCTTTCATGAGCAGACTGATGATGAACTTACTAAAAAGGAAGTAAAGCAAATGGAAGCTGATGATCAAGCCATTCAGATTATTCTAATGGGTCTTCCTAAAGACATCTATGCTGTTGTAGATAGTTTGAAACTCTGCGTCAGTGAAATCTGGTTACAGTGTTTACAAATGATTAAAAGGTTCTATATTGGGATTCAGACAAAAGGTCTAAGTTGTTTGTATGTAATGAGAAAAGGTTTACTCTTCTAACTGATGGGTAATCGATTGAGTCTTACTATCATCATTTTTCAAAGCTAATGAATGATTAAAAGAAACAAACACTTTCCAGAAAGATCGCTCAACAATCTCAAATTCCTAAACATACTTGACAACCAGAAGGATACGAAATGTTATCTATTTTTTTTACTAAATAAAGGATTAGCATGAAGAATTACACTTAGATTATAATGAAATCTTGAAATAACAATTCAATCAGTGCAGAGATAAATGAAATGATGGCAAAACGATTATCAAGAGCACATTATCATTTGGCACTTAATGGCAAATTCTAGAACAATCATACAAATTATCCATTGTTTTAAAACCACGATCAAACCATCACCCACCACAGTTTACCTACGATTGCAACAGAAAAACAACCACAACCCAACACAAAAAATCAACAATCTTCAACTATCATCATATATTCATTAAAATACCCACAAAACCATCATTAAAACCACAGAACTATATGCAACAACCAAAGCCAAATCCAGAAGACATTACAAAGAAAAACAAGAACCGCACAACTGCAATGAACATGACACAAACTTGCAACGTAACTTGTCAAGGACATATATGGCCAACCTAGAAAGGCCAAGGCATTCAAAGAACAAAACTAAAACACAACAAAACAACCAACCCCAACAACAACCGCAGAAATAAATTTTCATTCATCACATCAACCCCTAGTACTTAGCAAGATAAGATTAGATTGGCAAAAACAACAGATTCAAGGTGGATTATAGATAATGGTGGGAAAACAGTTTAGATATTAAAGATGATAAGGGTCTGCTCGGGCAGAATGTATAGGAAACATCCAGAAAGGTGTAAAATGCCAGTAATAGAATGTTCAGGTAAACCAGGAAAACACCATGTATTTCATATTAGGAATGGCAAAGTTCAAGAATCCCGGGTGTTCAAAAAAAAAAGTTAGAATCTTAATGGGGCTAATATATTGATTATATCCCCACAACAACAGGGATTGCAATATCTAGAAATCCGAATAAGATGCGAAACAGTAATAGGAAATATGGTAAAGTATTTAAAAAAGCAGGCAAGTAGCAGCACAGGCTTGTAGCACAAGCAAGCAGCACAAACAGTAAGCACATACAATAATGCCAGCCGCACCACCATCAACACATAGCAGCACCAACACAGCGATCTAGCTGAAGGAAATTGGTAATTGAAACAGCGGAAATCAAAGGGAATGCTGCTTTGTTTAACTGTTAAGAGATTTGGGTCAACTTGCTATGAACCAGCATAGCCAGACCAAGACAAAGGATGATTGCTTATCTTTAAGAGACACAAATAGAGAGTCATCCATGATTGCCTCAAAAAGGAAGAGGTAGGGATCTCCAACTACTCCAAGCTAAAAGTAATATTGATTCAAATGGCTTTTTCAAATGGCTTCCTTGCAAAGGAGATCCATGATGAGAATGAGGAAGTTACTAATGCAAACTTGAACTCTCCGCAACGCATTTTGATGGCTAATTTGCAAGCATTTTGCAGTCAAAACAAAGCATGACAAAAAAAAAAAAGAGAAAAACTTCCCGGGAATACTCCAGATTGACAACAATCTCATGTCTATGACTTCAGATTGGAACAACACAGCTGAGAGTACAACAGCGAATGATTATTATAATTGCTGATAAAAAAATGATCAATATAAAATAAATTAAAACATACGTCAAAACCAACTCAATAATGACAATATTACAATACTGATCTACTTCAAACCCATTCCGCTGAACCACGACCAAGTAAAACAAGAATTTAAAATAAATGGTATCGTCTGTCGGTTCTAGTGTGGAACAAGGTGGGGGAACAATAGAATAAAATCCTGCTACTATTGAGGACACGCGTGCTTTATATGATTCATTATATAATAATTTAGCCATTGAAGTTAAGAAAGTCAACACAATCAATCGCAAACTAAAAAAACAAATGCTGAATTGACCACTGAGCTTGCTAGATATAAAAATCATGAAAAGTGTTTTGAAATTAGTCAAGAAAAATATGACAAACTTGAAAGGTGTATCAAAAGTCTTGTTTTATCAAGAACAAATTCCTTTCTGACTAAAAAGATAAAGCACATCACATTCACTTAAGATCTTGCTAAAACGCTAAAGCGACATTGAATGATGAAATTAGCAAATTTAAATAACAAGCTTTCAAAAGAAAAAAAATCAATTGTTTCTTATTTCTTCATCTTTCTTCTCATCATCTTCCTCTGCAAATTTAAATAACCTGGATTTCAGAATGGAACACAACATAACAACAACTTTGCTCAAAGAGGATCGCTAGCTTAAAAAATGAAAAAACGCTTGAATAAAGAAAAAAAACCGAAGCTCGGCAAATTATGCAAAGATTAATCAACTTTCGTGGTGTTGTTATGTTTTTCTCAGCAAGGCCAAGTCACGTGTAAGAGTGTTTGTTTCTCAGAAGGCCAAGTCACGTGAAGAGTTGTATTTTTGAAATACTTCCAAAATGGCCACTGTTTCAAAATCAATTTCAATACCAAATGAAGAGTTTTTGGACGATACTTCTCCAAGTGTTGCACGGAAATTTCTAAATGAGGTAAAAAGTACCATTGTGACTCTTCAACGTGTTGTAAAACAAAAAATAACATTAGACATACATAATTGGTCGTCTACGGCTCATCAAAAGGTTCACAAAATTATAAAAGATGAAATTTTCCCCATCGTCAACCAAGTTGATGCTAGACTTCAAAATTTCGAAATACAATTTTTGAAGGAAGCAACTAAATTTGTTCGAGACTTCAAATCTCTTGCAAAAGAAGCTGATGAATCTCTTGCTAAGCACAAGGCTTTGGAATTTAAAATTGAGCGTCTCTTGAGAGCAATTATCAGTCAGGATATTATGTCTATTATGCAAAGTAATTCTGTTGTAGATACATCCAATCTCTAAACTGAGCTTGATCGTACGAAAGAAAAACTTGAAAATTTCATTATTAAAAAGGAAAAAGAATATGTTGTTCTTTGGAATAATTGGTACACAAAATGTGAAGAATGCAAATATGACAAGATTTCATATGATAAAGCTTATAATGTCATGCAACAAAAGATCAAACGGTTCCAAGCTCAGTTGGGAGATCTCAAGGGTAAGATTAATGATACTCTATGTGAATCAGGTACCCTTGATTCTTTGTCTCAGAAACTAGAGAATAAGAACGTGGAATTAGAGTTTTAGGTTTTGAATTATGCTAAAGAAAATGCTCATCTTAAGACCACATACAAGAACCTGTTTGACTCTATCAATGTGACACGAGCTCAAACTCAAACAATAATTGACTCTTTCCAAAACAAATTACATGATATGATATATGAAAATGCTAAGCTAAGAGCCTAGTTATTTGATAAGGTTTTTGAACAAAAGGACACCACCAAAGGTACGAGTACAAATACTAAATTTGCAAATCAATCAACCGAGAGGAAACCGTCTTTTCAATCTTTAAGAAACAATTTTGTTGTGAGACAACCAAATGCATTTCAATTTGAACGTCCAAAATTTTCAAAAACTCGGGTTCCTCAAAAGGTTGATGAGACGAATGATTTGTCAAATCTAGTCACTTCAAACTCGATACCCACACCACAAGAATCAAAAGTTGTGAAAAATGATAACGTGATTGCCCTAGGAATGTTTAGGATTAATCCTTCTAAGACTTCTAAGGAAGACAAATTTATACCTATCAACAAAGTTAGAGCAAGCATTAGGACAAATCCGATATCTGTTTCACAACCTCATGTCATTACTAAGAAAGAAGTTATTTCTGACTCAAATGGTTTGTCTACTACAGGAGTAGACAACACTGCTAAGACCAGAAGGCCACAGCCTAGGAGCAATACAAAGAATGATAGGGTCCCTTCTGCGTCTAAGAATAGTTGCATCAAGAATAACAGAGTTGAAGTAGAAGAACACCATAGGAATTTACTGCTTTCTAAGAATAAGAAACATATGTCATCTGAATGTAATAACATTAAGCTTGCTATTCGGAATGATAAATCTGAAGTTGTATGTGCTATGTGTAAGCAATATTTAATTACTACTAATCATGATGTTTGTGTGCTTAATTATGCGAATGGCATGAATTTTTGTGGTAAGAAACAAAAGGCAAATGTTTTAAACACTAAAAATTAAAAGAAACATAAGCCAAAGGTCACGAAACCTAAGAAGGTAGGATCCAAAGAAAGACTTGCTTCACCTATGCCTAGGAAACCTAGAACTTACCTTAGGTGGTCACCCACTGGAAGAATGTTTGACCTTAAAGGAAAAATAATTGAATCAAGTGAATTAGAGAGTCAGTCTGACTGCTCTAAAGGTGATAATGCATGTACTTATAACCCTCAGTAACCTACAAGAAAACAGTTTCCAAATTCTACTTTTTCTTTGGCAGGTCACCCAAATTTGTTTAGGTGCGTCGACTCGAGATGCTCAAAGCATATGACAGGAAATCTGAAGCTTCTCATAAATTTCGTCTGGAAGTTCTTGGGAACCGTCCTCTTTGGAAATGATCATGTTGCTGCAATTATAGGTTACGGTGATCTTCAATAGGGAAATATATTGATCACCAGGGTTTATTTCGTTGAGGGCTTAGGGCATAACCTGTTCTCGGTTGGGAAGTTTTATGATTCAGATTTAGAGGTCGCTTTTAGAAGGAACACCTGTTTCATCAAAAACCTCGAAGAAGTTGATTTGCTGTAAGGAAATCATACAACAAACCTTTACACCATCAATCTCTATGAAATGGCCTTTACATCTCCAATTTGCCTTATGGCTCGTGCTACTTCTACCAAGTCTTGGTTATGGCATCAACGTTTATCCCATCTCAATTTCGACATCATAAATGACCTTGCTAAAAATGATCTCGTCACCGGTCTTCCAAAATTGAAATATCATAAAGAACATCTTTGTCCCTCATGTGAGCAAGGAAAAAGCAAAAAGGCATCTCATCCACCCAAACCAGTTCCAAATTCTAAGCAGAGGTTACATCTTCTTCATATGGATTTGTGTGGTCTAATACAATGGAAAGCGGTATATTCTGGTGATAGTGGATGACTACTCTCGTTACACTTGGGTACACTTTCTCAGATCAAAAGATGAAGCACCAGAAGAGATTAAATTTTTTCTAAAGAAAATTACAGTTCTTCTGCATGCTCCAGTCATCATTATAAGAGCCGAAGAAGGCACAAAATTTAAGAATCAAGTGCTTTAAGAACACTTTAATAGTGTTGGCATCTCTCACCAAGCGTCTTCTGTCAGAACACCTCAACAAAATGGAGTCGTGGAACAAAGAAACCGGACGTTAGTGGAGGATGCTAGAACAATGTTGATTTTCTCTCGTGCACCGTTATTCTTATGGGCTGAAGCAATTGCTACTGCGTGCTACACTCAAATCCGCTCCATCATTCACCACCATTTCAACAAAACACCATACGAGCTCATTAACGGCATAAAACCATACATCTCATTTCTACATGTATTCGGGGCTCTCTGTTATCCCAAGAATGACCGTGAGGACATTGGGAAGCTTGGTGCAAAAGGTGATACTGGCTTCTTCATTGGTTATTCTGCTACTTCCTATGCTTACAGAGTTTACAACCGACGGACAAAGAAATTAATGGAGACAATGAATATGACATTTGATGAGCTTTCTGCTATGGCTTTTGAACAAAGCAGTTCAAAACCCGGGATTCAAGGCATGACTTCTGGACAAATCAGTTCAGGACTCGATCTTACTTATGCTCCGTCAATAATAACAACTCAACAACCAACTGAACGTGAATTGGATTTACTGTTCGAAGCTATGTATAATAATTACATTGGTGGTCAACCGTCAGCTGCTATAAGACCTCTTTCGACTGCTTAAGCACCTTCAGTTCTTAAGACTCCAACAGCATCTACAACAACAACATACAATGCACCGACACCAACAAGTTCATCCTCTCAAGCTGCAAATATTCCAACCACTTCACAGGATGTTGACGAGCTCTAACAACACGACAACATGTTCAGCAACAAGATAATCAAGCTTTACTCCAGCCCAAAATAGTTGATGATAATGTTCCGAATGCTATGCTCGATGGAAATACGTTTGTAAATCCATTTGCTCCACCATCCATAAGTGCTGCTGAATCATCATCTTCACAATATGTGGATCTATCCAACATGTATACATTTTATCAACCTTACCATCACGTATATCTGTGGACTAAGGATCACCCTTTAGAACAAGTGATAGGAGAACCCTCACGACTAGTATTGACAAGGAATCAACTCCGAACAAATGGTGACATGTGCATGTATGCATTAACTGTGAGCACTATGGAACCAAGAAATGTCAAAGAGGCTATGACCGACTTGAACGACCATGTCATGGGATTGAATCAATTCAGAATGCGTCTCCAGTTCAAAAGGCTATGAATGTATGGTGTTAGTTCACTACTCTAGATACTCACAAATATCCCCTTACTTGAAATGGTTATTCAAAAACAGCATGATATAGAGACCAGTTTCATCCGAAAACAAGACTCGTATAGTTGTGAGAGGGTACCGACATCAAGAGGATTGAATAGAATTTGAAGAAATCTTTCGCTCCCGGTGATGCTCGGATGATAAGACTATCAGGATATTTTTGGCACACGCTCGGTGCACATTCAATCAAATTATGTATTTTCAACGGACGCTAAAATGCCTTTTTGCATGGCTACGTTAAAAGAAGACGTGTACGGAGTGTCAACCTGAAGGTTTCATCGAATGACTGATCTTGGCAAGCCATGTCTACAAAGGTCAATAAGGCACTATATGGGTTAAGCAAAGCACCAAGGGCATGGTATAATGACAAATTTCGTCAAAGTTTATCCTACAAAATAACTTCTTATCAAAGGACAACATTGGATTCCAACGTTGTTCTATAAGATGTTCTGATCGCTCTGCTCACACATCTAGTGGTACAGGTCTATGTAGGATGATATTATCTTTGGTTCTACAAACCTAGGTATACACAACTATCTTAGGGCTGAACTTATGGAAAGCCAATTCAAAAATGTCAATGATGGGGTGATATGTCGTTTTTCCATTGGTTTACAAGTTAACAATCCCTCCGTGGAATCTTCATAAAACTCAGTCAATCTTAAGTGTTAGAAATTCATCAAAAAATATCGGAATGGAAAACTTGTGATCCAGTTGAACTCAGCAATGGAGATCCAAAGAACAAGAATGAGACCTTGACAAGAATGGGACTCTAGTCGGGGATTTTTTGCAACGAAATATCGTTGCATGAATGGTGCCCTAATGTATCTTTACGTTCAAGCAGACACAGCGTAATTCATACATGCTACTTGTTTATGTGCTCGGTTACCCGGTAAGGCAACCGAGAAGCACCTCAAGGAGGTTAAAAGGATCTTTCGCTATCTCCAGGGAACCGTTAATATGGGTCTCTATTATACAAAGTATTATGGTTTTGAACTAACTATATTTTCAGATGCTGATTATGCGGGATGTAAAGACACCTTCAAGAGTACTTTCGGTGGAACTCAATTCTTAGGCGAAAAGCTGGTGGGCTGGTCCTCGAAAAAGCAAGACTGTACGACGCTGTCAACCGCGAAAGCAAAATATGTATCTCTATCCGCTTGCTGTGCCTAAGTCCTTTGGATGCGGACACAATTAACGAATTATGGCTTTCACTTCAACAAGATTCCTATCTATTGTGATTCGAAATCAGCCATAGCTATATCCTGCAACCCGGTCCAACACTCAAAAACCAAACACATAGTTGTCCGCTACCATTTCATAAAGGATCATGTGGAAAAGGGTATGATTGAACTGTATTTTGTCAAGACTGATTACCAACTGGCCGACCTCTTTACCAAAGCCCTTCCAGTGGATAGGTTTAGTTATTTGGTTCGTCGCCTTGGTATGCGCATTTTGTCTCCATAGGAGCTTGAACGTCTTGCAAAATCACAGTAATTCTTTGTATATATTTATCAAAAAAACAAAATATAAAAATATAAAACCAAGAAAAAGAAAATATAAAATTATAAACTATAAAGCAAATACAAAATTGAAAATTTCCAAAAACACCAAAAATAATCTTCTCTGACATGTCTCTCGTAAATCGATAACATTTATGCACCTAGAAATGTTGATTAATATTAACAAGGGTGTATAAATAAAGTTCGAGTGAGAGTTTCAAATGCTTTCAAAACATGTCTCTTTAAATTTTTTCTCTCTCTACGACTTCTAATGATAAAATGTCAAATTAGGACCGGTATTAAAAGAAGAAAATGTTCATTTATGTACATTATCTTAAACATGGGAAGTTCACTATCTTCTCGGTCTGAGCAAAGTCAATAAACATTTAAAGTTTTGAATACTCGAGAGAAGTACTAAGGAAAATGAAGGTAAATTAGATATATCTCACATATTTTCTGTTGAGCATAATTTTTCAAGATATTTTCAAAAAAAGAAATTTCAAAATATTTTAAAGTTTGGCTTGCAAACCCACTCCAAGTTTTTACTCTAATCTATTATTGAGGGGGAGTATAATAATTAGTTCATTCGGCATGCTTCCTGTTCTCCCATTGTTTGGTTAGTCTAAAAGTGGATCAACGTACATTAACTTGTATTTTAATTCACTTGATAAGTCAAAATTGTCACCACATATGCAATTTTTGAGGGGGAGAATATGTTTAAAGTCGATCTCAATACGGCTATAATAATGGTAAGATCTCTTGTTTATAGTGCATTCACCGACCACGCAGTGCAAACTCTTTCATAATATGATGCATATGTGTAGGGGGAACTTTTTGGTGATATAGAAAACTCTCAATGTGTAATAAATGATTTCTTGAACACATTGATTGCTTTTAAATGGATTTTATGGCTACTATGGAAATACCAAAGACTGACCAACTGTTTTTCGTACGGTGTTATTAGGAGTTAAGGTTAGGAGATTTTTGTTCCTTGATCCAGCCAGAACAGAGGGATCTACCCAGGGACACTCCTTTAGATAGAGTATAATTCCTTAGGTATGATTGAAAAAAGAAGTAAAGTGAGAGTGGGAAGAATGTTATCCAATGCATGAGTTATCACCGGAACAAACCCAACATGGTGATAATGAGGACGCGTTGGAATAACATTGAAGGTGTTAAAGAATGAAAAAGAAAAATATGGATAAAGGGTGAAAAGAAAGAAGCCCTTCACACAACCTTAGGCAGAAACCGAGCCAATGCATAATCTATCAGTAATTACAAAGATGATTCTAATATTGAAGACAAGTCATCATGGATCCAGTGATGCAAAGCACAACCCATCCCACCTTCTCGGGATTCTCTTAAAAGAAGTTTGTTTTATTTCTCACAGAGATCAACATGCTTCTATCGGCTTTCTCACTCTAAGATCATTGATATTGAAAAGGTGACAGTCCGCTCCAGCCTCCGATCACCAAATAACAAAAGTGCACTTATAGAGTCTAGAGCCAACGAGATCTATCAAAAATATCACTAGGACACAAATTTCAATATACAAAATGTCGTACATCATTATACAACATTTAGTATAAAAGAGTCCTACGCATTATCCTTACGATAATTACCAGAACATTTAGAGTGATACCCTTTAGTACTCACAGTGATGAATGGAAATCCTTCCAGAGTCAACATCAAACAGCTCTGCGGTAGGTGACTTGTGAGATTCTAAATGAAGCAAGCTTGTGTCAACTGGATATCGATTTTGGTCCAGTATATGAATTGACGACTCAATCAGAAAGATAGTAACTATCTGATTCACTCTTACCGTGCTATCTGCTTTGAGACGTTTTGGTAATGAGAACAAGTAATTACGGTGAATCTAATGCAATAGCGTTAGAGGATCTAACACTTTGAGCTGGAAATCCTGTCAAGGAGATTCTTCTAAATTGAATCTACCTGATCACAGGTACAATATTTATACTGTAAAACGGTCCTTACGGAACTGGAGGTTAAATGTAACCGAACTAAAGACGAATGACAAAGCTATATTCGTCTATATCTACTGTTTATCACTAACATAAATTTTCAGGTATAAGTGACGGTGTTACAACCTCATTCCAGCTGAGTCAAGATTCACCACCTCATGCTTAATCAACCACGATAAATACATGATGAAAGCTCAAGTACATGTGTCAAAGTCTTCCGCAATCTTTGATGTACAAGCACTTCCTCAAAAGAACATTATCGACAAAATTTCCAAGCAATAACAAAGATATATATTAAAAGTGGATCAAGTACTACTTCTTCCATTATGTGGTACAAGTATTCATGTCAAAGAAAATGTTAAGGGAGATCATTTTAAGCTTTCTAGACCTTGAGCATAAGGATAGAGACACAAGATTGCAAGGCGGCAAAAGATTCAAGGATAAAGATTTAAAGATCTCAAGAGTCAAGATAAAGTCAAGGCTAAAGACCAAGATATCAAGAGTAAGTTAAGAGATATCAAGTTAAAGATCAAGATCCAAGATCACAAGCATGCAAATGGAACTTCAAAAGAATTCCCAAGAACACAAGGCTTCATGATTCAAGACGTCACAAGACGTGAAGCCATTAGTGTAATGACCACCCCTTAGGGGGAGATTTTTAGTCGTGTTTTTATGTAAAGTGATGGTCATTAATATTCCCGAGCGTTGTATAGGAAAACATAGTTTATAGGAATTCATTTAAGCTAATTGGGCCTAGGTGTCAGGCTAAAGCCCATTAGTTTGGTCCATTAAAGGCCCAAACGAGCCAACAAGGAGTCCATACTCTTTGTAGTATAAATACAACCCTCCTAGCATGTTAGGAGGGTATTGCTTCTCATTTTCTCAAAGTGAAAGCCTCCATTTTCTTTCTTTTATTTCTCTCTCTAGTTCTTTCTCTTTCTAAGATTTTTCCTTTTATTTTCGTGTCTTGTGGTGATGAAATGATAGCCTAACAGTTATAGAACTAGTCTTAAGGATAGTTGGGGATTAACCACTACAAACTTGGATGCCCTACCCTTGTGATCTTAGGGAAATTGGGATCGCAGAGTAAGTATTGGGCAGACCTCAAATGCCAATTCGGGTATGCCGATATTAGAACCACTAATGAAACTTGTAATTAAACATTGCACAGGAAAACGTAATCATAATAGTAGTAATGAAATGGTTAGGCTATTACGCTTTTCTCCCTGATCACTTCTATCAATTTGCTTTTATAGCATTTACTTTCCTGTTAAATTTTAAATCATCTCAAACCCAATTTCTAAACGTGACATAGTCAAATTAGAATTAGTTAAAAGTTAGCTCTTGAGACAACCTCGGATTTACCAACTACTACACTATAAATGACCGGGTTCTCTACCCGTTAGTGCGTGTATCGGTAGACGAGTTTTATAAATTTAAAACTTGGTAATTACTTATTCAAACAATTTTACGCATCACGTTTTTGACGCCGCTGTCGGGGAGCTAAAATTTGTTATAGTTTGATTTCTTGTATTTTATTACTAAGCATTTCAAGAATCATAATGACTAAGGGAGAGATCGATAACCTCACCATGGAACAATACCTCGTATTGACTCGAGGGAACCAGGCACCGGACGTGGTTAAACCCGAAATAGGAGGCAATGTGAATTTCAAAATCAACAGTCAATTCATGCGAGAATTGAGGGAGGACACCTCTTCCAGAAATAAGAATGACGATGCTCATGAGCTTGTAGAGCGATAGACATCGTCAGCTTATTCAACATTCCAGGAGTATCACATGATGCTGTCATGCTACGTGTTTTCCCCATTACACTTACTGGAGCCGCTAAAAGATGGGTGGACAGACTTTCTCTAGGAATCGTCGATTCTTAGGATCTCCTTAAAAAAGCCTTTATCCAAAGGTACTGCCCGCCATCAAAAATTGCTAAGCAGCTTGAAGAAATCCGCAAGTTCAAGCAGGAAGGTGACGAAACATTATACCAAGTTTGGGAACGGTATAATTACATGCTTTATAAATGCCCAACCCATAACATCAATAGCCATTAGAAGGTAAAAATCTTCTACAATGGTCTTGGCACTATGAACCGTCAATTGCTTGATTCTTAGGGGCCAATTCCTGGCATGACACTTGCTCAAGGATTAACGGCAACCCAAACTATGGCTGACCACTCTCAAAAGTGGCACGATGGTTCGTCTAGCAGGAATATAGATAGTAGTGGTAACTTTGAAGGGATTACTGCTATTGTAAACAAACTAGATAGCCTAGGATAAACTTAAGGAGAACGTACACGCTATTCAAGTAGGATGTCAAACATGCGGAGGAGCTCATCTTGACAAAGAATGTCCTCTCAAAGAGGAAGTAAAAATTATAGAGGAAGTTAAATATGGAGAGTTCGGTAGACCCTTCCCAAACACAGGCAGAAATGGACGTTTAGATTTAATAGCGGAGCATCAGGATACGAACAGCCACTCATCAGGGAGAGATGACAAGCCTAACGAAATAATTACTTGAAAATATATGGAAGAGCCGGCTATAAAGACATGTAAGAAGACAAATGGTTAAATAAATTTTACCAAAAACATAATCCAATCGAGAGGCTCATGATAAGATTATCCAAAGTCTTGAGACGAAGGTAAGAACCTTAAAAAATGAGGTTGAAGGATGAACAAATGGTGGAAAGTTCAAAGCCATCTTTAGGGGAGAGAAGACCAAGTCTAACCAAAATAATCAATAAATATATGGTAGAAGTGGCTAAGAGACATGATGAGCAAGACAAATGGTTAAAGAAATTTTACCAATACACGGAAACCAATCGAGAAGCTCACGACAAAATTATCCAAGATCTTGAGACGAAAGTAAGAACCTTAACAAATGAGGTCGAAGGAGGAGCAAACGGTGGAAAGTTCAAAGAATGCAAGGCAATCTATACTAAATATGGATCGCCGTTATACACACCATTCTATTATTCCCCTGAGGAAATTGAATACTTTTCTGCTAACTCAGGGTTTTTCGATAACAAAAGACAAGAAACCGATAAATCAGGAATGGTAGAAGCTCTAGCAGCACTCGAGGCTACACTTGGGATTAAAAAAAGTACCTCAAGAGGAAAAAAAGTGTAAACTATTATGTTGATCCCTATGAGCCACCCATCCCATATCCTAGACGACTAGAGCATCATGCAGAAGAAGCATTAGTTCACAAAATAATAGGGAGCCTGAAGAAAATCAAGATAAACCGTCCTTTTATAAAAGAAATTAGGCAAACAGATAACTACGCAAAACACATGAAGGACTTGGTGGCAAACAAACCTAGGATCGAAGAAGATGAAGAAATTAGAATGAACCCTAGGTGCTCTACTCTTCTTCAAAATCAGCTAACCCCTATGGAACAAGATCCAGGAAGTTTCATTCTCCCTTGTTCCATTGGAAGGTTAGATTTTAATAATGCTTTAGCAGATTTAGGAGCTAGCATCAACGTCATGCCCCTTTCTATGTATAAACGTTTGGGCATAGGAAAACTAAAACCAATTAACATGGTGATCGAAATGGCTGATAACACCAAATGCATTCCTAAAGGAATAGTAGACAACTTACACATAAAAATAGATAAATTCATCTTCCCGGTAGACTTTGTTATTCTTGACATGGTTGATGACTTTACGATGCCCATAATTCTAGGAAGACCCTTGCTAGCCACTACACACGCTAAGGTAGACATATTTATAAAGTCCATCTCTTTAGAAGTAGGAAATGAAAAGGTTATATTCAAAATAAGAAGTAGTTTTACTACTATGATTTTTGAATCTATTCGTTCAATAAAAAGCAAAACATGCCCGGAGGATGATGATTTTAAAAAGATTGATTATGATTTATTCTTATATGATTCTGAGTCCTGTGAGTTTAACTGATTATTGGGTATCAACCTAGATATTTTCTCTTATGAAATTAACATACAAGAATCATATGAAAAGATAGTATACAGGATAACTGAAGTGGATAAAGAGACATATTCAACACCTAAAGAAAAAAAAGGTACATTGGTGTGAGGAAATTTTGCAAGAAAAAGAGAGTGAGTACCAATATTGGGCATCTTTTGATCGAAACAGTAACGTATGTGATGGAGGAGGTTTACCAATTAACGAAGAGAAACGTTACTGGGAAAGCATAAATGATAGTGAACGGGAGGAGTTGGAATGGGAAGAACTAAGCTTAAATGATTGGATGAAAATAAGATATGGAAAAGTATGCAAGATGACCAGGGAGAGAATTCTCAAAGATTGTTGGAAAGAAAAGTTCAGAGAGGAAGAAGATGACATTGAGGAGAACTCAGAAGACCCGAAGGAATGCGGAGAAGATAAAGCAAACACAATAATGAGGGATATTCATGATAAATTAAACGATGATTGGTTTAATAGTACAAGTGAAGATGAAGACGACTTGGAAGGAATACTATATTATCTTCAACCAAGATCATACGATGGATTCATTGACCTAGATAACGAAGCTTATAACAAGAGAAGATGTAGATTACTTGGATTAACCTATGAGGAACCCCCCCTGATTTTAATCAAAAAAGTTAAGCTTACTAGATACACCATTGGCCCAGAGGAGATCTACACCAAAGTAAAGGTATTGGGTATTGATGAAATTCCAAGAACTAGGGATAACGTTGCTTCAATAAGAGCTAGGTTGATGGAAAAGATGTCCAATGAGGGAAATAGCCAAGCAAAGACGTAGTTTCATCTTGAGTCTAACTTAAAGACTCGATACTAAACAAAAGTGCTTGTCGAGAGACAACCCGTATTTTATTTTCTACATTTTAGTTGGTTTGTTAGTTTCTCACTTAATTTTGCAGGTTCTCACAACAAGGAATGGGAATTCGAGGTCCCCTCGACTCGTTGTCATGTGGTAAATAGGTTCCTGTGTAGGCGTAACCTCCCTGGTTACGCCGTAACATATGTATTTACGGCGTAATCTCCTGTCTGAGTTACGCCGTAACCTTTCTTAATTCAAAAATTTTAATTTAACAATCACATGATTACAGTGTAACCAAACCTATGATTACGCTGTAATCTCTTTCTGAAAACTTAAAATTAGTTTGAAACTTTTTTAAAACCATATATAATTAAATAAATTTTGTGGGTATGTTCTCTGGAAACCCTCACGAGACTTCACTTGTCCACTTGGGCCACCAAGTGGTTTAAAAGGCTTGTTTCATATGCTAAATGAAACCGTGATTCCTACGAAAGTGAGTTAGTTTGTCATGTATAATTTCGTTTTGAACGTTTAATGCTTTTTGTTGTTTAGTGAGTCTTCAGGGATTTGAAGTGTCTCAAAGTGAGTAAGATCAAGAGTTGTCTCTTGCGCGTTTTTATTAAACTAAAGGTAACGAGCCAAGCTTCAAGGGAGTCTTTTGTTCGAATTCTTCGCTCTTAATGTGGTTAATTTAATTTCCTTAGTATTCAATAGGACAATTGTTTACAAATAAAGTGGGGGATAATGGGAGTAGAATACCACTTGACCTAAGATTGCCTTTTTATTTGCTGGTTGTAGATTTGAAAATTGAGCCAATGTTAAAAATTTTGACATGTTTTTCGCGATATAAAACTTGAATTAAATCTGTCCGACGACACTCTATTATCCTTTGATGCAATTGGGGAGGTTAATCCTATTATGTCATTTTCAGCTATAGTACATTTATCCACCAAAAAATAATGTGGGTGCCAGGAGTAGTGTATACTGTAGAACTTGCATGTACATCTTATTTTGAGACTTGAATTGATTAAGTTTGAAAAAGACCGTTCGTGAAGCAACGTCCGTAGGAATTCTCCTAACCAACCTATATTGTGGTGTGTGTTTATCGACTTGTTACACTGAATTACGACCTCCCGTAAATACCCATATTGGCACTCAATGTTAGTGAAGATACCCTAGATATCCTTGGTAAGTCCTATCCTTGTTTATAAGCCCCGTGGTAGTATCGTTTCACATCGTTCCGCCTTAGCCACCCTATAGATGTAATTTTATTTGTGTTTTAAAATACCTGCTGCTTAAGTCCTTTGTTCGGAAATGGGTTCAATTATTTGTGCGTTCGTATAAGACCTATCATTAATGAACTGTATGGACCCTCCTATTGCATCACTTTCGATTTTGTTCATCTCAATGGGGGATATGTGTTATGGTAGCATATGCTCAAGGGCAATAATTAAAGATAGAAACCTCTTAGTGTGTATATAATAGTATATATATATATATATATATATAAAAAATATATATATATATATATATATATATATATATATATATATATATATATATATATATATGTGTGAACAAGTTGTTAAAAATGTAAAGATGGTACAACTATAAGCCATATGTGTTCTAAAAAATGTAAAAATGGTGCAACTATAAGCCATCTATGTGCTAAAAAGATATAAAGGTGGTGCAACTATAAGCCACCTGTATGATTGTGAAGAATGAAGCTAGTAGCCAATTATTAAAGATCATATTTTTGAACTTAAATATTTGGGCTTATGGATGGACGGTAGCCGGTTATGACAACCTTAGATTATTTTAGACTATTTGTTTTATTTTACTTAACATCAATTAATGTGTATCCCATGTCTTATCCTACCCTATATCATTCTGCATCCTAACCCTTGGTTTTGCTCGAATGGGGGAATTGATTGGAATCATGTATGTCTATTCCATCGTTATGGATGTGTATATATGATTTGTCGCCCTTGTTGGTGTAACGCTTTTGGTAAAGATTGCAGAAAGATCCACCCTGTTAAACTTGTGTATCACCCTTGTTGCCTTTAAGACTGTTTAGACCCTAATTACTTTCCAAGCTTATGATAGAATACATGTTATGATTGTGCAATTGAGTGATCACCCCAAAATGAAACACTTAGATTAGTCATGAGAATTGAGTGTTTTCGATCTCCTTTTCATGAGGTGGTCGGCTTTGATGTTTTCTAGCATAAATAGATTATGAATTCATTTCTCTGAGATAAATTGGGGAAATCTTTTTATAAATTATTCTAACGGTTGAGGGCAAGTAGAAGTCAAGTGAGGGGATATTTGATAACATCAAATAATTAATACTTTTTAGTATCAAATTCCCTATGAAAATGCTTATAATTATGTTATAAAAGTCTAAAAACACTACTTAATTGTTTATATTTAGTTTTCAGAAGCAATGCGAGCATTTGAGCAAAAGACGCGGGATTTAGACGTGGAATTCAAGCAATTGAAGGCATTCAAGGCTTTTACGGCGTAACCTCCCTGCAGAAGTTACGCCGTAATCAAGATTAACTAAGAAATGACTTAGCATCAGTTGTTACGGCGTAACCTCACCATCACCTTTACGCCGTAACATATAATTTGAAGAAAGATTAAGTATCTGAGTCATCATTATGGCGTAACCTTGGTGATACGGTTACGCCGTAACAAGAATTAACCCTGGAACATGGGAAACTACATCAGCATTGTTTTGGCGTAACGTGTTCTTAATTGTTACGTCGTAACACCCTCGATACTTATAAATAGAGCCCTCACTTGGCTCATTCAGCATCACTCACTTCACGACTTCACAACACAGTACCAAGAGGTGAACAAGGCCTCTAGAAGACGAAGCATTCCACCAAGCAGTCCAAGGGAGGATCACTTTACTTATTTTTAGCATTAATCATTCATATACGCCGTTTGTAAGAATTATGATTTATCAATCCAAGATCTCTTCATCTATTTCTTATCTTACTGTTGCTATGAGTAGCTAAGCACTCTTAGTGTTGGCCTAGCCATGTATTTACTATTGTTATGATTGATGTTTCCTGTTTAATTATGGTTTTATTAGAATTCCTTATAGCCTTTCATTGATCCCTGGGTTTTGGTAGTGTAGAGGGTGGCTTTGATCTTGTTTGTCCTGTTATTAGACTTACCGGTTGAACCTGGGATTAGCAGGGTACTAGGGTAGATTGGAACCTATCCCTAGTGTCGGAATTAACCATATTACCGCCTCTGTCACATTAAACACTTAAAAAGCACATGAACTCTTTCAAAGAGGGTTTATAATCTATATAGGTTATAGACCTGGTCTTAAGGATAGTTAGGGATTAACCACTGCAAACTTAGATGCCCTGCCCGTGTGATCTTAGGGGAATTAGGATCGCAGAGTAAGTATAGGACATACCTCAAATGCCGATTCATGTCTGCCGATATTAGAACCACTAATGAAAGTTGTAATTAAACATTGCATAGGAAAACGTAATCATAACAGTAGTAATGAAATGGTTAGGCTAGCACGCGTGTGGCCGCCTGGGCACCTTCTATCAATTTACTTGTTAAGCAGAACTTTCCTGCTAAATTTTAAATCATCTCAAATCAAAAGGTTGTCATATTATCTCAATCCGCACGGATCATGGTTAGGAATTTGATAATGAAGTAAAATTTAGAGCATTTTGTGATGCTAATGGTATCACTCATAACTTTTTGGCTCCTCGTACTCCACAATAAAATAGGGTGGTTGAACGTAAAAACCGTACTTTACAAGAAATGAGTGAAACCATGCTTAATGAACAATCAATCCCTCAAAAGTTTTGGTGTAATGCCGTCGACACCTCCTCATATATCTTGAATAGGATCTTAATTAGACATTTCCTCAGAAAAACTCCTTACGGGCTTTTCAAAGGTAAAAAGCCCTCCTTAGAATATTTTAAGGTTTTCGGTAGCAAATGTTTCATTCTTAATACCAAGGACTATCTCACCAAATTTGACCCCAAATCTATCGAAGGCATTTTTCTTGGTTACTCACCTAATAGTAGAGCATATGTAATTCTTAATAAAGAAACCATGAGGGTCAAAGAATCTCTAAATGTGAGATTCGACCAAAGTCCACCTCCAAAAGTCATCACCTTTAGTAGATGATGATGTAATAGAAAACCAAATAGAAGACATAGAAATAAAGGAAAATAAACCATTAAACAAAGAAATTGTTAACATCAAGGAAACGAAAGACCATCCTATAGATTCTATCATAGGTAAGCTTAATGAAAGAACCTTAAGATCTTAAGTCCAAAGTCAAAGTAACTTATTTTGTTTCGTCTCATCTATAGAACCCAAAAATGTCAAAGAATCCATACAAGACGAAAGTTGGACTATGACTATGCAAAAAGAATTAAACCAATTCAAAACAAATGATGTTTGGAGTCTTGTTCCTCCACCTGATAACCAAACCATAATAGGTACTAAATGGGTCTTTAAAAATAAATTGGATGAAAATGGTGTCGTATCTAGAAACAAAGCTAGACTTGTTGCATAAAGATACAACCAACAAGAAGGAATATATTTCGATTAAACCTATGCTCCCATAGCAAGATTAGAATCTATAAGAATCCTCCTTGCTTATGCTTGTGCACATGACTTTAAACTTTTTCAAATGGACATCGAAAGTGCTTTCCTAAACGGTTTTATAAATGAATAAGTCTATGTTGCTCAACCTCCCGGCTTTGTCGACTTTGAAAAACCCAACCATGTCTTTAAACTTAAAAAGACTCTTTATGGTCTTAAACAAGCACCCAAAGCTTGGTACGATAAACTTAAGGCCTTTCTCCTTAATTATATGTACACCACGGGCTTGGTACATAACACTCTATTTACCAAAAAAAAAGGATTCACATATCATCATTGTCCAAATCTACGTGGACGGCATCATCTTTATATCAACTTGTCAAGACCTTTGTGATGATTTTTCAAAAATCATGCACGACGAGTTTGAAATGAGCATGATGGGTGAGTTCAACTTCTTACTTGGGTTACAAATCAAACAACTAGAAGATGGCGTCTTTTTCAACCAATCCAAATACATCAAGTAAATGCTCAAGAAATTTGGCCTAGTAGACTCCAAACCAATCAAAACTCCTATGCCATCCGAAACCAAACTCACCAGGGACGACCGTTGATGACATAAAGTATCGTGGCATGATTGGTAGTCTTCTCTACCTAACGGCTAGTCGGCCGAAGATAATGTTTAGTGTTTGTCCATGTGCCCATTTTCAAGAAGTTCCCAAAACCACACATCTAGAATCGGTAAAAAGGATCTTTAGATACATTAAGGGAACAACTCATTTAGGATTATGGTATCCCAAAGGAACGGGGGTAGAAACGATTGTTTACGCTGACTCCGATCATGCGGGAGACTATGTTGATCGCAAAAGCACAAGTGGTGTGTGCACATTCATAGGATGTTGCCTCACATCATGGTTCTCCAAGAAGCAACCCGCCCTAGCCATTTCCACTACCGAAGCCGAATATGTTTCCGCCTGGAAAGCTTGCCAACAAGCTTTATGGATGAAACAAGCCCTAGTTGACTATGACATAGTCCTATATGATATACCCGTCCTTTGTGATAATAAAGGTGCCATCGACCTAAGTAAAAATCCCGTTATCTATTCTCGTACCAAACATATTGAAATCTGTCATCACTTCCTTCGTGACAATGTCCAAAAGGGGAACATCTCAATTGAGAAGGTCTCCTTCAAAGACAACATAGTCGATATTCTAACTAAACCCTTCAAAAAAGAACCTTTTAACCTTCTTAGACTAGGTCTCGGTCTCATGAAACCCAACGCCTAAAATACGTAAAGGTATGTATCTACACTCTTTCTCTCTGAGTCTAGACTTCTATTTCTTTCACACAAAACTTTCGACAATTTTCAAGCATTCTACTATTAGTATATATCTGCTATATGTACTTGCATCATGAAAATCTTATTTCACAAGAATCTCAAAAGCATTTTTTTTCTAAAACATTCTCACAAACTAGGACATAAAATTTTCTTGCATTGCTTAATAAATAAAAACGTTTTCATGCATCATATCATGCCTCTTGAATGCTAAAGGAATACACAATTAATGTGTATCTTCCAGGTACATTCAATCGTAGCAATATTAAACCAAAGAGACTTAGGGTTATCTCATATATATATATATATATATATATATATATATATATATATATATATATATATTATATATAGATATATTATGTGGAGTCGAGATAACCGTACCTTCACATGTCCAAATATGGCACACACGAGAAATTGTTTGCTGCAATATTTGTTGTCGAGCCGGCCCGTAAAAAACAAATCCGTTCCATTCTACTAATGAAACCGATAAAGAACCGGCAACAGTGGGTAGAGTTTTCTTTTAATAACGAATATTTAAACTTCTAACTCATCCTCAAGTCCATCCTTTTCCTCCATTAGCTCGTATGGGTGACGTTAGTTAGCTATGGAGTGTGATCTTGTCCTATTTTGATGAAAGTTAGCTATTTATGGCTTTCAAATGTCACGATAAGAGACGGACTTGTGCCAACACCATTACCTCAATGACAATCCAAAATAAACAATGAACTAAGCTCAATATAGAAAAGAAATCAGTCAAAATTAAGCGTACCGCTAGATGAGTGTCCGCATCACCTCCATGTCCAGCTCTATCACCTCTAACCGATTACCAAACAGCTCCTCCATCATCTCCAAATATCTCTCCACCACTTTCACCAATAATAACTCTGGGAATCTCACCAACCAAAATTTTGCTCACCCTAAAGTCATCTCTACCGCCTTAGACCTCACCTCCACCGGCACCAACACAACCTTCTAAACACTCCTTACCTCTAACCATAAATTTAGACCCTGTTGAGCTCATCTTCTCAATCCCTCCTACTTCTCCACACGCATTCTTTGACTCCCTAGAAGACCTACCTCCTAGAACCACAAAGCCTCCTCCACCTCAACCGTCATTCGAATCAATCGAATGCTTAGAAAATCAACCTCCACCTCTTCCGGCTATGAAACCTCCTCTCCCACCATTGCCACCACAACTTCCACCTCTAGCAACTAACAACCCATTTCCTATGCTCACCCATGACATGTTTTGTAAACATTGTCAACGCACCTAAGTCATTGTCGACAACCTTCGTGAAGAAATGCGCTTCATCCTCAATCACATTCTAGATCGTCTCAATGTTCTTGCTCATAATTACTAGACTAGGGCATTAGGAATAGAATAATTGTGTAACGTTAATTAAGATCACTTGTACTCTTGATTTGTGTTATGCTCTCTATGATGAATAATTGTAATGCTATGGTTCAAGAATTATGTTATCTATTTCCTGCATAATCTTTTCATTTTGACTAACTCCTTTTTCAAAAAGTCAAATTTTTGACTATGTATAACTGCCGGTTCCTTCTGCTTTCAAAGCCGGTTCTATCGTAGGGACATAACCGTCCTTGTTGGTTTTACAGAAACATTTTCTAGTTTTTGGACTCTAACATTTGTTTTGTAGGTACTCCTAAAGCAAGGGGAGCTCATATTTGTTTTGTAGCATTACATCACATTTATGATTTCCTCAAGCTAAAAAGGGATACCTCCAATAAGGGGGAGTTTTGGATCTCGGTTCAAACCAACTCAAGACAATCTTGCATTTACTTCATGACAATCAAAGAACATGTCATGCCTTGCTCCGTTTTAAAAAAAAGGGGGATACTTCCATTAAGGTGAAAGCATTGCATATCATCGATTCTTCTCAATCTATCTTTTACCTCTCTTCCTCTTCTAACTAGAATTATCTCTTCAATCTTTTTGTTTCGACAAAAAGGGGGAGAAGGGAAGTAAAATGGTGGAAAGTAAAATGGAACTTAACATAACCCACAATCATGAATCATACTTCCATTTGGCTGTTTTACTTCCAATAAGTTTTATATTTTGTCATCAACAAAAAGGGGGAGATTGTAAATAAAAATAAACTAATAAAAATGTTTATTTCTATCTTATGATCTTACTATGTTTTGTTGATAACAACTAATAAAACCGCGTTAAAGTGAACTACCCAAATCACACTCATGTTATATCAACTCTTACCTTTCCATTTTTAGAAAAACTTAGAATTACAAGTAAATAGTTTAAATACCACTTACATCATTTATGACATCATCAAATACAACATATCTTAGGATAATCTTATAAGATTACATATGATCTCTTAAGATTTTGCATATCAAAATCTGGATTTGGTTACTGTTGGCCGGTTCCATTGAAGATCACTGGCCGGTTGCTTTCTGCAATGGAACCGGCAGAATCGGGCTACAGTGCAGTTTTTTGGCTATAAATACCAAGCCATTTCTCATGTTTAACTCACCAATTATCCAACATTTGTTTCTCTAATCTACTGATCATCATCTTCTCTTTAGTTCTTGTTTAGTTTTCTCTAGCATTTGTAGGTAATTTTCTTCAAGGAAGAAATTGCCAAACCCCCTTTTGAGACGATCAAGCTCCAAGTACCTTGTTTCACTTCTCCATTGCATTGTCAAGATCATATTTCTGATTCATGTACATCATATAGTAGTTGTAGTTATTCTCATCCTCATTTTAAACCAAGTATTGTAGTGTTGGTGTGATTCTACCTTGTGAAGAATCCGGTATCTAGCTTTGTACCGTTAAAAGGTGTAAGAAACGTTGTGAGGCTTCTCCGCCGGTTAAAGGAGATTGGTGACTAGTGTTTACGAACTCTTGAGTAGATGACTCGGGGAGTGGAGTAGGGAAAGGAAGGTGTCCTTGTAGCCGAACCACTATAAACAATCGTGTCTTGGTTGAACTCCTCCAACTATTTACTTTCTTGCATTACATTTTTATACTAACTAAAACATCAATATTGTGCAAACTTCACATAAGATCATAACAAAATTTTGAAAAGTAAATCTTAAAACAAGAAAACTATTCAACCCCCTCTCTCTTTCTAGTTTTCCACACACATATCTAAAAGAC
>BQNB010028516.1:28434-56583 GCA_026074375.1 Tanacetum coccineum
GTTTTGAGCATTCAGATGAGTTACATAGTCCCACTTTTTACATTGTTTTAAACTTGGGATGGAAATGATGCAAGTGTTGAAATGAGCTTTAAAATTGATGTGATTATGTGCTAGTTTAAATGCATAGACTATTATGTGACTGATATGCGTTATGTGCTACATGTTTTGTGATGTGATATTAAGATGTTGCCTAGTTAGGTGGATTACTTGTGGGTATCCATGGCTTGAGCTAGAGGGAAAGAGATTTGGTTATGTGATGTGATATTGAGATGTTGCCTAGTCAGGAGGATTACTTGCGGGTATCCATGGCCTGAGCTAGAAGGAAAAAGAATTTGGTATGATCCAAGAGCGATTGAGGTCGTCTGCTTGGTGTTTGAGTGGTTGACTAGATTGACTTGCATGTACTGTGTTTGGCATGGCAAGGTTGGTGGTTTTACTTGCATGTACTGTGTTAGGCATGTCAAGGGACATCGAGTGTTGGTTATGAGGGATCGGATGGGTACGCCTACCCAGTATATGATTTGTTGGTTTGATAGGATTGGATTGAATTGCATGTTAGCTTGTATGTTAGTTAGCATAATTGTCATGCAAAAGCATTGTTTTTATAATCACAGTAATTAGATAAATTGTTTTGGGATCTATTGGATATGTGTGTCTGAAAACCTATGTTTCTCACCAACCATTGTGTTGACGTATAAGCATTATTTTCAGGTATTCAGCAGGATGAGGTTAAAGTTAGGAAAAGTGGCTAGATGGACTGTAGGCAGCTGGCAAAGTTTAGTTATCCAGATTTTGTTATTTGTTTTGATTTGGATGTTGCATGTCATAACATTGACGTGAATTCCGTCATTTCAATGTTAGACGGCTTTTGGATTTTGATGATGTGTTTAGGTATTTTCATGACGCTGCGTGTCTATACCTTATATTATTTACATGATTTAGTTTCTCTATATAGACGCCAATGTGTTGTGATGTGTTTAGGTATTTTCGTCGCGCCTCGCGTTTCTACCTTGGCGGGGTGTGACATAACGGTGGTTAAGCTGTGAAGTCAGGACTAACGGTGTGATTGGATTCACACAAGGACGAATGATGAAAGAAGTGTGAATGTGAGGGACTGATCTTGTAAGTTTCTCTTGGGGCTTGTAACTTTGAATGTTAAACTCCCGCCAAACCGTTACTCAATGAGACAAACCGCTATTCGAAGAAAACAAACCGCTACTCATGTATTGATCAAACCGCTACTCAATCACTTGAATCAAACCGCTACTTGATACTTAATCAAACCGCTATTATATTAAGCTAAAACCGCTACTTAACTTATAGACAAACCGCTAGACTTGAGAGCTCAAACTGCAAAGAAAGGTAAGCTAAACCACTACTCCGACGAACCAAACCGCTAGAGAAGAAGCTGAACAAACCGCTACTTTTGAGTGTTCAAAACGCTAACAGCCAAACCGCTAGAAGCTTAGTCAAACAATGATAACGCCTTAATTATACATGTTTTTGGCGGCGTTATTTATATATATTCTATCATTTCTCGTGAACGTTCGATACTTAATAGCATGAATTATGTGCAGGTTCACTTGAAGTCATCTCGAGCTCAAAAGGAACAAAGTTCAAGTATTTATAGTTACTGAAAATCAAAATAGAAGATAAGAAAGGGCCAAAGCTGAAAAAGACCTCAAGTACGCCGCACATAGACCTTGTGCGCCGCACTTCTTACCTAATCCAAGAACTAAAGACTATTAATTGAAGAACGCATGTACTCCTCAAGTACGCTGCGCAAATAATTTTGTGCGCCGCACTTCTTATCCCAATTATGAGAATTTAATGAAGTTAAATGATAATCGCATTAACACCCTAAGTACGCCGCATAAATAATTTTGTGCACCGCACTTTTCACCCAAATGCAGCCTATAAATAGTGAACACATTTTCACTTCCAAATCATTCCTCACTTCATTCCTATCATTCCTTCACTCCATTTCTCTCATCCCCTTCATAAACACCACAATATTTTAAAGATTGGAGATCAAACCATGAAGAACGAAGAAGAACATCATCATAGTTTTAGTAAAATAAAGGTTGTACTACGAGTCCATACTTGTTTTGGGTAGAGTTTAATCCATATTCTTACCCGGATATAATATGTTTCTTGTTATTTCACTTAATTTTTTTTATGAACTTCATAGCCATGAGATGCTAAATCTCTCATGACTACTCGATGAAAATAATATAATGAATAAGCGTTTGGATAATTACTATCTTGTTAATCTTAAGCATATGTTAAAATCCTATTTAGGTGCCAAATCATTATCAACTTTCTGATTTATACAACTTTGATTATATAATCACACCAGTAAAGGTCAAAGACTCGTTATGAATTATAATCGTTTTTAAAAGATTTTGTCTATGATCTTTATCATTTGTGACGAGAAATCCACTTACGTTGTTTGATAAACAAAATAGATTTGATATAATAGTAATTGGATTATTTCGTGACACTTTGATACGAGTTTAATGCTAACAAAAGATCTTAAGTTAAACAAGTTAATTTGAGTGAACACATTTTCTGACGAAAAACCCTTTTTTATAATTAAAAGACCTAAGCTTTTAAGATCGTAACTATACACCATTGCTAGAGTTATCATAAGATTATCCGAGTAGTCCATCTTTCTCATTATATAGAATCAGTTCAATTTACTTTTAAAGTCTGTTAAATTAATTTTATCTGATTATTCAGAACACCTACGACAAATCCCAGTGGTGACTTGTCATACCTACAAAAGATTAGTACTATCATACGTGGGTTATAATTTTACCTGTGTGCTTCCATATAATAAAATCGTATTGTTCAATAGTATAAATTTAAATCTTTTCAAACACATCAAAAGTTTTTGGCGCCAGTGCCGGGGAATTTCAAAGTCTGTTCTCGTAATCAACTTTTAAATAGTTATTTAACATTTCCCCTATATCAAGAACTCGACGTACAGATTTTTGGAAAACTACCTAAATAACATTCTCCTTTGGATGCATATACGTGCTTCCAACTCTAAACTTGTTAAACGAATACCTGAACCTGAACGAACACTTAATCGAGAGATTCGTCGACGAAACAAATGAGTTCCGATTCGAACAAAGAAGACAACTCCACCTCAACAACCGGAAGTTGTTCTACTGCAATTCTCGGAATCAATTACTTATCGTCACTTTCCTCATTACCCTTCAAAAACCTACACTCCCATGGCGATGAATCACATGTTGGTCTGCCGCTCGTCGTATAGTCCCGCGCTCTTAGCACCTGGTACCGCAATCAAACCATTGCCTGAAACCGTCAAATGAATGTAGGGAGGCCGGATAAAGATGGTAACCACGGGTGATTTGGACGTCTTAGTGGTTGTATGCAAGAGGTGTGTAAAGCCAGATTCGCGATTGTAGCCGGACAAAACGCGGGTAATTATCTCACGGAAAGCGACATTGCACTGGGGTATTCCTCATATATGATGTGTTGATGTTTAGAATACCGAAGACACCGATAATGGGGCAAAGTGGCGGCTTGCCGCGTCTGATTGATGTGGTTCCGGCCTAGGAACGACTGCACTGTAGAAAGCGCGAGAAACTGAGCTGGGGGTGAGCTGGAACTGAACGAAGTGAAGCTATTCTAAGGAAGTGGGAGTGCGGGGGGTGGGGGGATGAACTTCAAACCACTTTCATTAGCCGATTCTTTCCCTCAGCTCTTTTTGATCGACTCCTCGAAGAAATCCGAGCCTTTTCTCAACATGAAAATGAATCTCTAACCGATGCTTGGCTTCTCAACATGAAAACGCCTTAATTATACATGTTTTTGGCGGCGTTATTTATATATATTTTATCATTTCTCGTGAACTTTCGATACTTAATAGCATTGAAATTATGTACAGGTTACACTCGAAGTCATCCCTAGCACAAAAAGAACAAAGTGATCAAGTGTTTATATTTACCGAAAAGAAAAATAGAAAGAAAGAAATGGGCCAAAGCTGAAAAAGACCTCAAGTCTACGACCACAATATACCTTGTGCGTCGCACTCATAACCTAAATCCAAGAAGAGACGCGGGAGATATTAATTGACAGAACGGCATTTAACTCCCTCAGTACGCGCACAAAAATTTTTGTACGCCGCACTATCTTAATCCCAATTATGATAATTAAAACATGAATTTACAATGATAATAGCATCTAACACCGCTAAGTTTACGCCGCACAAATTAATTTTGTGCGCCACCACTTTTCACCCAAATTCAGCCCTTCCAAATAGTGAACGAATTTTCACTTCCAAATCATTCCTCACTTCATTCCTATCATTCCTTCACTCCATTTCTCTCATCCCCATTCATAAACACCACAATATTTTAAAGAATTGGAGATCAAACCATGAAGAACGAAGAAGAACATCATCATAGTTTTAGTAAAATAAAAGTTTTACTACGATTCCATACTTGATTTGAGGTAAGTATTAATTCTCATATTCTTTACCCGAATTAATAGTATGGTTTCTTGTTATTTCACTTAATTTTTTTATGAACTTTCATAAGCCGCTGAAGGCATTTAAAATCTCACAATGCATACACGTAAAAAGAATAAAATAAATAAGCGTTTGGATAACTACGAGTCATTATAATCTTAAGCTTATGTTAAAAATACTATTTTGTCCAAATCTTAAAACTTTTAGATTATATACTCACACCGGTATAGGTCGAAAAAACCCTTTGTGAATTATATAGTTTTAAAGATTTGTCTATGATCTTTATCATTTTGTTAGAGGAATACACTTATGTTATTTGATAAACAAAATAGATTTGATATAAATAGTGAACTGGATATTTGAGTGACACATTTGCATCGAGGTTATCGAAACATAAGTCTTAAGTTAAACAAGTTATATTATGAGAAACGCATTTTTCTGATGAGAAAACCCTTTTTATAAAGTAAAGTCCTAAGTTTTTAAGGCTCTAGGGCTCGGCGTAGGGGAGCAGACCATTTGCTTATGAGAGTTATATGAAATTAATCCGATAGCTCATCTATTCGTCATATATTGAATTCCAGTTCATTTTATTTAAGGTCTGTTAAAGTTTATTTTTTCATCTGATAATTCGAGACACTATGCCAGTCCCCCGTTACACCTGGTCTTACTAAAAAGAGATTATACTACCATACATGGGTTATACTTTTACCCGTTTGTTTCCATATAAAAAATCTGTATGTTCAGTATTAGTAACTCGATTATAAAGCTTTTTCCAAACACATCAAAACCGCTATTAGCATGTTCAAAACTGCGCTGCTCCCAAACCGCTATCACTCTTATCAAACTGCTAGAACCAAAACTTTTAGAAACTTAGCCAAACCGTTAACGACAAGTCAAACCGCACCAACTTATCTTCATACCGCTAGAAATCATACAAATCTATAGCCAAACCACTACAGAAATCTCTGATTCAATTTTCCATCCAGAAGCTTCATTTTCAGCATCACTTGGCAGGCATCTTTAGACAAAGGATACTTCCTATCTGCTAGCATCTTTAGAAAATAAGTAGTATTATTACTAGTAAGGTTTTAGAAAATATAGTATAATCGGTTTTTCAAAAATAAGCTTAAAAGTATAATAAGCTCGAAATAAGCTACACGACTTAAAAATAATAAAACAACGAAAAATAAGCACTGTGTAGACCAAATAAGCTATAACCTATGACTTATAATAATCTACTTATTGTTTTCTTATGAAAAGTTTAGAACTTTTTAGGAAATAAGCACTCAAATCATTATAAGCCGATTATAAGTTGACGTAATAAGCTAAAAAGCAGTTGAATAAGCCCGTAAACACAAACCACAACTCACTAAACCAACCCGAGGCTCGTGATACCACATTTAGGAACCATTATCACTTTCACATATTAAGAATCAAAGAGAGAAGATAAGAAGAATTGTAAAGAGAGAAACTAGAGGGAAGTAGAGAGAAAGAAAAAGATGGTGGATTGCACTATGTGAAAAACAAAGAACAACCAACCCTTCTTTATAGTGGAGAAGGGGTATTTATAATTATTTCATAAGGCTTGGACTCCTATGGGCTTTCTATGGGCCAGGCTCGAGTTTTGGTTGGGCTTTAGCCCACAACATGTGCATAATTAGCTTACAAATAAGCCCGTTATCCTTAACTTAGCCTATTACAACGTATTCTAAATAAAGACAAAAGATTCCTTGTTTGACGCGATATTTTGAGGCTAACAAATAGTCAACTCCAATCCTAAAACCAAGAACCATTTTCAATACGTTGTTGAATAAAGTAATCTTTGTTTTTTCTAGGTGATATAATCTATTATATCTAATATAGGGAGGATCGTCACCTAACCAGATATCTTTCCAAAAGTGAATGGAAGATCCATCACCAACCTTAAAATAAATGGAGTTTAGGGGAACAATACCACTCGAGTGAGGGTAAAAAATTAACCCGACAATGCTAGCCCAGAACCCATTAGTGTGATAATCTCTAATATCATTACCTACTTCATCACCATGAATCGCCTTAACCACATGAACCCATAAAGCATTCAGATTATAGAAAAGACGCCATCTCCACTTCATTAAAAGAGACATATTGAACGCTTTAAGATTGCTAACGCCGAGACCTCCTTTATCAAGGGAGGCAAGAATATTCAACCATTTAACCCAAGCAAGCTTCTTGGAGTCCTCAGAGCTACCCTAAAAGAAAGAAGCACGTAAGCTTTCAAGATATTTAACAACCATTTCGGGGACCTTGAAAATAGATAAATAATAATTACCAAGGCTACCGAGCACATATTTAATGAGAGTAAGGCGGCCACCAATAGAGAGAAGGTTGGCCTTCCAACCCGATAATCTAGTCTTAAAACGGTCAATGAGAGGCTGCCAATTCAGGATACGCCTCATATTCAAAACAATAGGTAAACCAAGATAAGTGAAAAGGAAAAAACTAGCTTCACATCCCGTGTAGGAAGCCATGATCTCTACCTCATTAGACGAAACCCCAACTTCATATACATTAGATTTATAGATATTAATCTTTAGCCCAGAAGCAATGTAAAAAATATTGAGGATCTGAATAATATTTTTCATTGCATTTTGATTCAACTCAGAAAGAATAATAACATCGTCTGCGTAAAAGAGATAAGAAATGTGCATACTCGAGGAACCGACCTTGACTCTATGAAACATATTAGCAGCTAAACCATTGTTAAGAGCCATATAAAGACCCTCCCTAACAATAATGAATAGAAAAGGTAAGAGAGGATCCCCTTGCCTCAAACCTCTTTTTAAAGAAAACTCTGATGTAGGGCTCCTATTAATGAGAATAGAAGTTTTAGCTGACGCTAATCCAACTTTAATCCAATTACGCCATTTAGTACCAAAGCCTAATTTATCAAGAACATAATCAAGGTACCACCAGCTCACAGAATCAAAGGCTTTTTCAAAATCAAATTTGAATAACATCATTTTCTTTTTATGTTTCTTGTACCACTAAATAGTCTCACTAAGAATAAGAGGGCCATCAAGGATTTGCCACCCTGTAATAAAAGCAAATTGCTCGGGACTAATGATAGAGTCTATGACATTGGATAATCTATTAGCAAGGATTTTAGCCACAATCTTGTAATGAATGTTGTTGGTGCAACATTGACTAGGATCTCCTTTATGTTTTAACGATAACAAATAAACGTTCCCAAATCTTAAAATCACAAACGATAGCCAAAATCCGTAAAAATGAACTTTTACGTCTGGCGCATTGGGCATGCGTCAGCGCATGGCCAGCGCGCCATACGCAAAGTCCGTTTTACAGATTTTACAATTTTTGGCTTTCCTCTTATTCAACACATGTGGAAACTTCAATAAAGATATGTACATGATATTTGAGCATTTGAGAACACTCCAAATGAGGTTTAGACTTAGAGAGGATAAAAAATGAATCCTCCCATTTTTCTATAAAACGCCAACTCAAATCTTTTATCAAACGCCCTAGCCAAGGTCGATACCTCTTTCTAAACCTAGTATGATCATGTTTTCAACATATCAACAAGCAAAAGTATTCATTTGACCTTAATCCGGATTTACGTTGTTCCTAATCACGTAACAGGTTTTACTCCCTTATTGGTCAAACTAAGTAAAAGGTCACTTTGCGTAAACGCATCTTTTCCCGTTATGGGAAATGCTTTACTTAAGAGGCAAAACACTTAACTTGTTTTCATCAAGATGATTAGTGATGAAATCCATTGTTATTATCATGGATTAAAGTCTAAGTGAGAAATTAAGTTTGTGGTATTTGGAAGTTAATCATACTTTGACTTTTCTTACTTCCTTACTAATAAATATTTTACAAACTCACATTTATTCCTCACATGTACAAGTCCACACTTCTTCTATACAATCTTACAACCCATTCTTTCTAAACACTTGTTTACCCTTCTTACCTAACAAGTGATTTCATCTCTTCCATACACACTCCAAACATCTTCTTCTTAAACAATCTTATAATCACATATGCCTACTCTTTTCTTTCTTATTGGCAATGTGATTATTAACCCAAATCAATCCTTTGATTTCATTCTTCATCATAATCTTCATCTTCATCTTCAAACTTTCCTACACATAAACCTTCACCAAATAAACCCCAAATATTATCCTTAACAATGCCAACTCACATTCTCTTACACAATGTACCTTCATTGTACTTGTTTTACTTTATGTCTCCTACATTCCAAACAGTATATCCCATATATTTTCAAAACATTCTCTACCACATACTCACAATTCACCTTCTTCACCAATAAATTCAAATTTCACATACACACACTTCTTCATTTTCACCCTTGATCAAGACATGTCATCAATACAAGTTCCCACACTCTTCTCTTCTCAACCCTTGGATTGTTTCTCAAACAAAAAACTCTCACTTATATCCTTGATCAAGCCACCTCATCAATCCAAACTCCTTTATTCTATTCTCAACAATTGGATTGAACTCAAACAAACACACTTACCCTCATAACCATACACTTCTCTCTCATAAAACAAATACACCCTTCTTATCACCCTTGATCTTGCCACTTAATCAAGTATACTCTTAAAATCCTCACCCTCCATTTCAAACAAGATCAAGAGGATCTTTTCCATCACATCATGTCACATCATGACAACTCATACACAACTTATCCATCCTTATCCAACATGTGGTTGAAAGATTTAAAATTTAAATTTCAAATTCTCCCCCTTTCTCTCCATGCAAGGAATATTCCAAGAATATTCTCTTGTACCCTAACTAGCTATTTCAAATCTTTAGTTGGATCCCAACTAAGCTAGTTAGACTTTGAGGAATACCCAAACTATCCCTTTTCGATAATTCTTTCATCTTTTTACTTTATCGAATAAGCAAAACGCTTTTAATACTTCGCAAACGCTTTTATCAAATGGCAATTTTGAGTTGGTTGACCTTGAGTGTAAGAATGATTGAAATGTCATAGCATGAAGTACAATTGGGGGTTTAACAAGAGCGAGTAGTTAAAAAGCCAAAAACCTAAAAAATGGGTTCGGGTCTTTAGCGCGTTGGCCGCACGCTGATGCACGGCCAGCGCGTCACACGCGAATTACATTTACCACTTTTGGGTTTTTGGCCTATAAATACCCCCTCTTGGCCTTTGTATTCCTTACCTCTTGCAAACATTCTTTCCTCTCTTTTTTCTCCTCTAATCCTTTAAGTCTAAACATTAAGTGTTCTTAATCTTCTCTTCTATCATCCATTGAAGAACACACATCTCTGCAAAGAGATCCATACAAGTACCTAATCCATACTTGTGTGTTTTGTCAAGGGTCTTCTTTCTCATACACTTTCTTTAGTATCGAGTCTCTAGGCTAGATTAGGACTTGGTTCACCATCTATCTTCTTATTTAATCGAGTTGTAAGGGAAGTCTTGTATCTGTTGGATCAAGCCTAGATCATTGGGGATCTAGTTAGGGTTTGATAAAATTTTAAGGGGAAGGCTTCTAGACTTATAGGTTAAGTCAAATCACGGGTTCTTAGGGTTGGATTCCGAAGGCGAAATACTGTCGGTAGTAACTCTTCTGTGTGAGCGCTGAGATTTGTTCAAAGTCGGTAGAGTAAAATTGTAATACGGTTTATAGTCCACCATAAGGATTATACTAGGAATAGTATCAGTGTCGTAGATTCGCAACTAGACATACAGAAGGACTAAACCCCCCTTCCCGAACCAGTATATATCGTGGTGTCTCTTCTTCTCTCTATCTATTTATTGTTCACATTGCAAAGTAGATTAATACACCACTCGGCTCTTTTGAGACTTGAAGTTTTATAAACTTCAAAGAAGTCAAGAAAACCGTATACACCCCCCATCTATGGTTCTACAATTGGTATCAGAGCAGCTTACTCAAGTTTTCAAGAGTTAAAACCTTCCCGAGAAGTCGTTTTAAGTTGAAAACTTCTTTTTCAAAAAATTCGAAATCCTAACATCAACTTTTGAAAAAGTTAAGGAAAGATCAATGGCTTAAGAGAATTACGTCGAGGGGTGTTCTATGCAAAGACCACCTTTGCTAGAACCAAATGGGTTTTGCTTTTGGAAAGCCCGCTTTGAGACTTACGTAAAGTCTAAGTATATTGACTTATGGCAAGTCATCTAAAATGGCGATTTTTACTTCAAAGTTGAAGACGAAGAAAAGAGGTTAATGAAGGAAACACCATACAAGCTTCTCAAGGATAATGAGAAGAAACAACTTGGAAAAAATGAAGAAGCCAAGATGCTCTACCTCGAAGAGAGTACAAGCAAGTCTTCATGTGTAAAACCGTCAAAGAGGTTTGGCATACACTCATTATCACCCAAGGCAATTCTCAAGTTAAAAATTGCAAGATTGATCTTCTCACTAAAGAATACGAGAAGTTTTCAATCTCTAATGAAGAAACTATCGATAGCGGGTTCACAAGATTTAATGCTATTGTGACTAGTCTAAAATCTTTAGATCCGGACTACTAAAGCAAGAATCACGTAAGAAAGTTTCTTCGTGTTCTACCATTTAAATGGAGAGCCAAGGTGACAGCCATTGAAGAAGCCAAAGATTTGGCCACCCTTCCTCTTGACGAGCTAATCGGAAATCTCAAGGTTTATGAAATAGTCTTAGATAATCATGGCATAGGATCTAAGACCACCAAAGAAAAGGTTAAATCCTTAGCTCTTAAAGCTAAAGTCACTAAGGAGCAAACTAGTGATGATAGTGATAGTCAAGGAGGAAGCGATGAAGACATAGACGAACAATAAGCCAAAGCATTCAATTTGTCGCCTAAGAACTTATGTTAGTTCTTTCACAAAAGTAATCGGTTCGGACGCGGAAATCGATTTAGTAATGGCATAAATCGGTTCGGTAAAGGCTGCGGTAATAGCTTCGAGGACAAAGGTAGTAAAAGCTCAAAGAAAAAGGGATCATGCTACAATTATAGAATAGAAGGCCACTTTGCTAGTGAGTGTAGAAAGCTGAAGGAGAAAAAGGCTTTTATGGGAGGAGCATGGAGCGATAGTGAAGATGGCGACGAACATCAAAACGATGCAACATGTCTCATGGCGATCGACTCATAAGAGGTATTATCCAAACCATCTAGTTCTAATATTGATTTAAACATTATTGATTTGCAAAAGGAGAATAAGGAACTCATAAAGTTTAACAAGGATTTTACTAAAACTTTTAAAAGAAAAACGTGCTCTCAAAGATAAAAATTCAAAACTTTCAAGTAAAATCAATGATCTTGAAATTGAAGTAAAGAAACTTGCAAATAATAAAGAGGTGGTTGAACCTTACAAAACGTGTGTTGAACTCACACAAGAGATTGACTCTTTAAAAGGCAATGTTTCCAAACTTCAAGATGAAGCATTGAAATTTTCAAGATTAAAAGAAAGTAACATTGATTTAGATGATATGCTAAGTCGTCAAAAATTGATTTAGATGAAAGATACTTTTGTGATACATGTAGTTTAGGTAGTCAAGGTAATGCAAACAATAAGACTAAGAATGAAGTGTCAACTAGTAGAGTTTTAGAGTTGTTACACTTAGATTTGTTTGGTCCATCTTTGATACAAAGTTATGGAGACAACTTCTACACTTTAATGATCGTTGATGATCACTCAAACTACACTTGGGTGATGTTTGTAAGGATAATGTCTTAGAAAAGTTTAAAATTTTGTGTAAAAGACTTGAAAACCTAGACGATTGTTCTATTATTTTAATTGTAACAAATCATAGTAGCAAATTTAATAAATTGCAATTTGGGAGCTTTTATGAGCAACATGGAATATCTTATAACTTGTCGGGCCCGTTCACTTCTTAATCAAGTGATATTTTTGAAAGAACACATCGCAAGTTAAGAAAGATGAGTCGTGCTATGTTAGCTGAGCAATCCATTCCATAAAAGATTTGGTGTCATGCATTAGATACGGCAACTTACATATTTAATATGGTTTATATTAGAAAATTCATTAACAAAACACCCTACAAAATCTTTAGAAATAGGAAGCCGTTATTAGAGTACTTTAGGGTCTATGGTTGTAAAGTATTTATACTTAACACTAAAGTACATCTCACCAAGTTCGACCTAAAGTCATACGAAGGTGTGTTTTTAGGACGCTCTCAAACTAGTAAAGCATACATAGTGCTTAACAAGGAAACAATGATAATTGAGGAATCTCTCAATGTTACCTTTGATGAAAGTTTGCCAGATCCCAAGTCATCTTCTTCGGTAGAAGATGATAGGATTAATGAACCCATAGTTCAAGATCTTAATGGGTCACCGTCATTACAAGTTAATGTTTTGGATGAAGGCTATCCTAAGAGTCTAAAAGAATCTAGAGGCTACCCAATAGAACAAGTAAATGGTGAGTTGAATGAGAGAACACTTAGGTCTATGAATAAACAAGCTTAGGATTTTTACATGTCATTTCCCAACGTCCAAATTACATAAGTCTTGTTGAGGTCGTTCATGGTTGACATGCACCATAGGATATTTATTTGAGAGTGTGAGGGGTCAAAAAAAGAGTAGAAGCCTAGAGGTCGTTTGCATGCCCTTTTAGAAATAATTATGCTCTTAGAGCTTATGTGATTATGTGCTATGTGTTAGGACTTATGTGAAAGGCATGAAAGTTAAGCAACATTGTTGTTTTAACGAGATAAAGGATAGATGTCAATGCATTATTCAAACTACGGGTGAAATTATCTTGGAATCTACATGTCAAACTTATGTGCTATAAACAAGAAATTTGATCTACATCTTGTCAATATTGTAATAATCATTGCCTCACATATTTAAATGTGTGAAATTGACTTATTCACAAATGGCATGTTCCAATCCCCATGATGGACATGAAAGATTAAATAGACAAATTCATTGCCAAAATCACTTTGGATTAAAACTCATCCTTGTGTTGAAACTATTGTATTTATGTCAACTTGCTCATTTTATGTATTGATTGCATGCTATGTGTATTAGGATAGAAAATAAAAGAACTTTATGTAAACATACAAACTATTCACGTAGTTAAAGAGAATTCTTTTGAAATTAAATTCGGTATGGTATTGCATAACATACTAAAATACACAAAGAATAAACATGATAATATAGTCTTCTCATCCAAGAAAATACATAATTAATTCACCATACACTATGGTAATTAATATTACCAATGTTGAGACAACACATCGACCATAAGTCTGAGATATTATACTTAGAAACACTGTGCTATTGTATAATGGATTATGTGTCCAATATGTGTAAAATATCCATGAAGGATTAAAATGCACATTGAAGTAGGTATGATAACTTGGACCACTCATCTGAGATTCTAAGTATTTCCTTGTAATGCATTGAAAGTAAAGTTATCATCTCCAAAAATCCAAAATGGCGATTAAGGATCTCTACACAACAAGCTATAAAGAAAGTATCATGGATGAACAAACTTTGGTGCATGCATGCATACTTATAGGAACTAGATTATGTAACTCAGTTATCCATTTTCAACCTAATCCTAAGTAAACCATTACTAATTCTTTCAAATCACCAAGGCATAATTGTCTTACCAACATAGTACCTTACTTACAAAAGGCATAACTACCTTAAACTTTAAAGAATCAAAAGTACTAAGTCTACTCTCTCAAAAGCTACTTGCTAAATTCAAAATCCTTTACCTAACACAAATCTCACCTCTATAAAATGATATCTGTAACACCCTCAAATCTGAGTATGCAGCGGAATTTTGAATATCCGAGAGCGTTACATTATGGGTCAATAGCACAAGATATAAGAACGACCACTAAGTGTGACGTTTAAAAGATACATTAGATAAACAAGTTTATTCATTTATTACATAAGCACAAGGCTTTAAATCGTTCTACGATAAAGTTAAAGACTTCGACATTTAGTAATTGTTCACATAACAATATTTTGACTCGAATATCTAGCTTTGACATCCCAAAAGACCTCCAATGTATCACGACATCTCATGCCCTACTGACCTGAAAAACATGCTTTAAAACGTCAACATAAAGTTGGTGAATTCATAGGTTTAATGTAACCAAAAGTAGGACCGCAAGATTTCCAAGTGTATGATTAAGCAACAGATGCAAACATCATCAAAAAGTAATTATTGTTTGCTAAGCTCATGACACCGAAGCTCGACCATTCTGTGTGCAATTAATTGCCAGAATAATGCCCTTTACGATGTTCTAACCCGAAACATCCCAACCCGACATGGTATACGTTTGTTGTCCGGTACACCGGCACAGTGAGCGCTACTCACCCAAACGGGGATGTCAATCCCAAATAGATCTATTTATAACATTCGCGCTCGCATAATGTAATTCCCAACTACGACTATGCAATTGACAGTTCATGATAATGGGCTCAGTGGGTTATCGCTACTTAGGCAAACACATAACCATTATATAAAATGTACCCTTGCGTCCAGTTTGTAAAACAAGCATGTTATCACCCCAAAGATATAAATCATTTATATAATTGTAAAAATGTGGGGCCATGAACTCACCTTAGCAGGTAGTTCCCAGTTTGATATAAATATCCAAGCAGGTATCGAAACCACACCGTCAAACACCTAAGTAAATACGGTCAAGTCTTAGTTTACTTGTTTAAACTAACGACTCTATATATAAACTAAATTTCATTTTAAGTTTATATATACTGTTATCACTTGTTTTTATATATACTGTTATCACTTGTGTGGTGGTGCCCACGATTAATGTATTTGTTATTTCGATGAATGTCGTAAACGTGAAATCGTTATTTAATAAATATATTTTATTTATTAAAGTCGTTATTAATTTAACCCGTTTAAAATCCGAATATACTTATATTCGATTTTCTCGTTAAACGTTTAATTAATTCACTTTCGTTAATAAAATACCTCCAAGTATTTTATTTTTACACTATTAGTCCCTCCGGTTTAATAACTTATAAGTATTTACAATTTAAACCTTGTAGTTTCATTTTTGACAAAACTATACTTTAACTTTTTTTTTATAAAGTTACAATTTAAGCCCTTTTAACTAAAGTATTTATGTGGTTTTTGTATTGACAAGTAAACACACTTGAATATATATTTCTTAAATAAGTAGTTGTTTAACATGTATTTAATATATTTTGATCGACTTTCACATAATTTGACTTCATCTATTTGGCTCAAGTGATTTTGTTGCTGTATTAGGTAAGGGCGGAGCTATGTTAAGACCAGAGATGGTGGTGACCTTTCTGTAGCTTGAGAAAGTATGTAGAGAATTGAACTAATTTGTGTAGTAACTTTAATTTAGTGTAAGAATCTACTAGTTTGACACCTATAAAATAAATTCACATGCATTTTGGCCCTTTCAAGATAAACCGTCTAGCTCCGATACTGATTTTAGGTTAAGCAATTTAAGTTGATCATACAAATTTGGGTAAATCGCATAAAAAGGTATCCATCTTATGTTCAATTTCAATTAAAGGTAATAGTCTTTTTTTCTCAATTTAAGGTATTGATCTTTTTTTTTCCAATGTTGGACAATTAACAGGTTTGCAAGTTACATTTTTAACGACCGTTTATTTTTTATAATTGCATCATTAGTCCTTTATATTTTCTACTTATTTTTTTATTACCTTATACACGTTTTTATTTTCTACTTATTTTTAAAACTTATACACGTTTTTACACACATATTTTTTTACACGTTTTTATACACACATTTTTATACACACATTTTTATACACGTTTTTATACACACATTTTTTTACACGTTTTTATACACACATTTTTATACACATTTTTACACACACTTTTATACACCTTTTTAAAAAAATTATAACCCGTTCCTTAGCTCGTGTAAATGCCTCCTAGGGTCACTTGGACTTAAGAAATGCAAAAAAGGGTTCGAGTGTGGTTTGGTTTTGGGAAGTGACGAGTGAAATATAAGCCAAATGGGTTGTGTGGTTTCTTGAGAGAAGTTTGATAAGTTCTTGGAACTCATCACTAGTGACTAGCAAGTCTATATTATAGAGAGTGTGAGCTAGTCAAGTCTTCTAGCCACACAATTTTCTATTCGAACGGCCCTAGTACTACTTTAGAGTTTCTAGTTTGCTCAACATGACTTAAACCATTCCCATCAAGGGACAAGAACTTTAATTAGTGAGTTATGTTTGTTCAAAATTTGGCTAGATATGCAAGTTTGACAAGTATCGTGGGGGTTTATTTTTTCTTCCCATCATAAGTCAAGGATCCTACACACCCGCCCAACAACACAAAGAAAAGCACCAAGTGGCTAGATATTTGCACATCTCTATAAAGACAAATTTGACTAGCTTTAAATGTGTTAAGTGGAGGACATGCATTTCACTAAGCAACTTTCTAGTAGATTTAAAAGAATTTTTGTGATCATTGATACTCAACCTAGGACATTTTTTGCTCTTTTGCCACATTCGTGGGTTTTGAGACCCTAGCACAAGATTTTTTTTGATTAAATCTTGTCTTTAATATTTAAATGTGACCGGTTTTAAGTCTAAGTAAGTCTAGGTATTTCCGTGTGCGTCAAAGTTTATTTTTATATGCGAACGTAAGTCCATTTTACTGACAAATAAAAATACAAAACTGAGCAAGTTTAGATAATTATAACTTTAAATAATTACTAGACACTTACTGGAACATAACCTTAATATTATTTGGTACCATGTCACTAAAATGATTTCTTTTTAGTCTACGCGATTTAGCTTAAACATCAAAATTAAAAGTAAACGCGTATCGGGCTAAAGTAAATTGTTGACATTAAAGAGTCGTACAATACGTGAAAATCAGAAATGTTACAGTCACCACCCGTTAAAAGAGCTTTGTCCTCAAAGCTTAAGACCTTGTAGTAGAGGACGACGTCCGATTTGTGAAAAGATGTGGGTATTTCTCCTTGAACGAATCTTCACGTTCCCATGTGAACTCAGGGCCCCGCCTAGTTCCAGCGAACCTTAACCAATGTATTCCGGCATTCTCGCTTCAATCGTTTGATCTCCCGTTCCATGATTTCAACGGGTTTCCTCACAAACTGTCAGCCGTGTCATTGATTGAACTCCTTTCAACGGCATGACTAGTTATGGTTCGCTGTTGTAACATTTCTCAGATTTGATACATGAAAAGTATGGTGAACTCTGCTCAACTCTTGAGGAAGTTCCAGTTTGTAGGCAACTTTCCCAACTTTGGCTAACACCTTGAAAAGTTCCCGACGTATCTCGTATTCACTTGCCCCGCTTACGCGTAATTCGTACACCCCTTTCCAAGTTGAGACCTTGAGCATAACCCTATCACCAACTTCAATTCCATCGGCTATTGCTTCTGATCAACGTACTCTTTGTCCCGAACTTGACACTTGCATCCTTTGCTTGATCCAGGACCGACCTTTTTCTGTTGTATACTTGGATTAACTCCAGGCCAGCAGTTGGGCTTCCCCAACCCCTCCTGCCCACACACCGTGCTCGACATTTTCGACCATATATGCCTCATAAGGACGGGCCTTTACAAAAGAACAAATGTTTCACCCCAGCCCTTGCCAAAATCGATCACGCAAGCACGAAGCATGTCCTCGAGAGTTTGTATAGTCCTCTCGCTCTGGCCGTCAGTTTCTGGATGATATGCAGTGCTCATGCATATATCCGTACCCAAAGCTTTCTGAAATGATCTCCAGAAATTTGATGTGAACCTCCCATCACGATCACAGATAATCGAGGCAGGTATCCCGTGTCTTGCCACTATTCTATTTAAGTACAACCTTGCTAACTTGTCCAAGGGATCATTCTCCTAATTGGACAAGATGAGCAGATTTTGTGAGTCAAATCCATACTTTCCCAGATAGTGTACAAAACCTTATTGATGACCTAGGGAGTTTGGTGATAAAAACCATCGGATATTATCCCATTTCCACTGGGGTATTCTGTTGTACAAACAAACCTGATGGCCTCTTCTGGTGTTCGGCTTTGACCCTCGCACACGTCAAGCAATTAGCTAACATACTGGCGAGTCAGCCTCATGGTTGGCCACCAATACATTTCTTCACATCTTGGTACATCTTTTCGGAGCCTGGATGAATAGAGTATTTCGACTTATGAGACTCGTGCATGATCACGGATCTCAAGTCGCCAAAACAAGGTAACCAGCTCCTGCCATTTAGACATAAAGTGCCATCGGCACGTGGTTCCAACCTTTCCTATAGTATGTCAGTTTTCTGAAGCATACCACATACCCTCCTCTTTCTTTAGATTCTCTGGTTTCAAGGCTTCAATCTGAGCTGCCAGTATTTGTCTGGGAAGATCCAAGCTAATAGTCATAACTAAAGCTCGAACCCTCAACGGTACTTCCCGTTCTTTACGGCTCAAAGCATCTGCCACCACATTTGCTTGCCTGTATGAAAACGAATGTAACAATCGAATCCAATCAATAACTCTAGCCAGCGTCGTTGCCATCAAGTGTTAAGATCCTTCTGGGTCGAGAATTTGATTTGAAGGCACTTGTGGTCGGGTAAACACATGCACCTGGTCCGCAAAAATGAGTTGTCCTCCATAGCTTGAAGACAAAACTACCGAACCAAGTTTCTAAGTCATGAGTGGTTAGTTTTTTCTCATGCACTTTAACTGTCGGGAGGCATAGGCAATCACCTTCTCCCTCTGCATTAACACGGCTCCTAAACCTTTGTGTGATGCATCGCAATAGACCACAAAGTCTTCGCTTCCTTCAGGTAAAGCCAGAATTGGCGCACTGCACAACTTCTGCTTAATCAACTGAAAGCATCTTCTCATTCTCCTCCCCATGTCGAAACTTAACTTCTTTTTGTGTACGTTCGTCATTGACTTCAAATCTTTGGAGATCTCCCTCAATAAATCTCTGATAGTAACCAGCGAGACCTAAGAATTGGCGGATCTCTGTAGGAGTCTTAGGAGACGCCCAATCCTTGATTGACTCTATTTTAGCTGGGTCTACCCAAAAATTGGGGGGTTTTTTAGCCATCGGCTGTCAATGAACATGACCAAGAAATTGTACCTTCGGAATCCAAAATTCACACTTTGAAAACTTGGCGTATAGTGTTCTCTTCCTTAAGCATCCAATGATTTTGGCCTCAGAAGTTTCATCATGCTCTTTTCATTCTTTGAATAAATAGAATGTCATCAATGAAGACAATCACGAATTTCTCCAAATAGTGGTTTGCACACTCTGTTTCATGAGGGTCCTCAGAAATTCGCAGGTGCGTCGTCATCCAAAAGGCATAACTTTGGAACTCGTAGTGACCGTACCGAGTTCTAAAGGCCGGCCCTTCGGAATATCATCTCTCTCACTCTAAGCAGGTGATATCCTGATCTCCAGTACTAACTACGAATATATACTGGATCCTTGGAGTTGATCAAAGAGACATCAATCCCGTGGTAGTGGATAACGAATTCTTCACCGTTCAATTTTAATCAACACCCGGTAGTCGATGCACATTCTAATGAGCCATCGTTTCCTTCTAAACGAATAAAGAACCAGGCTCCCCAGGGGAGGAGAACAGGTTTCTTTATGAATCTTTGGCGGAAAGCTCTTGAAGATTGTTTCCGACAATTTCTCATTTCAGATGGAGCTAATCTGTATGGCGCCTCGGAGGGCCACAGGAGCACCCTGGAATTAGATCGATCTGGAATTCTACCGGTCAAACTGGAGGTAGTCCTGGAAAATCCTCAGGAAATACTTCAGGAAAGTCTCGGACTGATAGGTAACGTCCTCGGACTTGTTTTCCCTTCAGACTTGTCATCCTCCTTGGTGCGGATATCTATGCCTGTAAAGACGATGACATCCTTTCGCCATGTATTCTTGAAACTTTAGAACATGAAAAAGAAAGGGGAATAACCGTCCAACCGAGATTCTCTTCCGAGTAACTCTCCGCTCCACGAAGACTAAGGTTTTCGTTCCCAAAGGAACTCAAACTAACTTCGCATCACACACGAATTTTGTGTGATGTCCTTCTAGCCAGTCCATACGATAAATGGAGTCCGAAACTACCAAGTTCCACGGGCATAAGGTCTATGGTGAAAGGGTGATTCAGGAAGTTTAAAGTACATCCCCGTATAATAGTGTCTACCCCTACTATTTTCCCGTCGGCAATTCAACTACATAGTGATTATCTAGTGGAGTTGGGATAATGCAGATCAGGGAGCTAAATGCAGTGGATATGAAACTTCTATCAGCACCCGTATCAAACAATATAGATGCATAGCGGTTGTTTAAGAGGAACGTACCCGTGACGATGTTTCGCTTCCGTTTCCCCACATCCCCCCGCCCCCCCCCCCCGCATTTCCATTCCTCTCTGAATTACCCACAACATACACCCATCCTTGACAATCCATTTCCCTATACTTGTTCTTCAGGCTTAGGTACAATCTCTCATAAAATGTCCCGGATGCCACACTCACAAACAAACCATTCCCCTTGTGGTTTGGCCTATTTGCCACTTCAATTATTAGTAGCCTGGTTGTTGCCATGCTCCTACAATCGCGGGCAAGTGTCCTATTTTGCCGCATTTGTGACACTTCAGAGTGCACGGGCCAGGGTGATGGCGTTGGCACTTGGTGCACTTGGGCGCATTCCCTTCATAGGTTTTCTTCTCAGCAGTTCCCAGATTGTATGCTTTCGCGACATTCTGTTTCTTGAAAGGTTGCTGGTTGTTTCTGGAGATGCTCATTCTGCTTCCTCTGTCTATCAGACTGTCACTCTCCGCATAGGTGTGTAGCTTTTGAACCATTAATTTCATTTGCCAACTCAATTGACTCATCAACGTCTTGGGTTCTGGCAAACTTGAACATTCCCATAAATGTTATCAGGAATGCCGCTGATTTATTTGGTCACTCTTTTTCAGTCCTCAAGGACACGAACTTGGTCATATGTAAAGCAAGTTCTGTGGGAACGTTTTGTAAGCAGGAAACATCATTCCCCTTAACCTTACAGAATTCCAAAGCTCAATTTCCAGCTTCAGAACTCTCCTATTGGATAATTTTATTAGTTTATCTTTTTCTTGAAGCACAACCCAATCATGAGTGTATGTCATCAGGACCTAGTGACCTGAATCGAGCTGTTCCACCAAGACTAGGCAGCATCCATCAAAGAGTACAAGTAGCAAACTTGAACTTGATTTTCCACAGCACACCCGCCTGATGTTGAAACGGATTCCATTTTCCTCAATCCACGTAGTTAAACCAACCACGCCTTCTGTCCCCTTGAAGTTCAGTGGATGACACTTCATGAAATCGGCGTAGTAGCAAGGACGTGCAGTATGCATGTTCCTTGGGTTATTTTCATGAGAACTGTGGCTTCCATCTCCGCCACCGGAATTTCTCAGAAGAGCTTGATCGATCATGGTTTGCACAGCTTCTGGAGTCATGTTGTTAGTGTTGTTAGGGTGCTAGTGTGGAGTTTTGTCCTCTTCTGTTCTGACTATATTTTTGCCTAACCATAAAAGACCGGAACCGTGAGACCGTAAATCATATTATAAATGGACTACAAAAATTGGGATAATAAGATAATAACACAACACAACAAGATATATAAAACAACATAATCCATCCATTTCATATATGACTTTGAAAATTTATACATGAAATAGTGCGGTACCAAACACAAATAAAGATCTAAGGCTATGTTAGCGGGGAGTACCCCTAATACTTAACATGCCTATACAACAGCCTACCAAAAGAAAATGACCTAACAGCTAAGGTGCCCTCCGAGTTCCCAGTAGCCTCCTGGTGATCTGGGAGTATAGCATCCGGTCCTGGCTGTCTCTCTCTCCTCAACTGCTCTCGCTGGGATAGCAACTCTGTCTGCATGTCGCCCATCTCCTGCCTCATGTCTCTGACAAGGCGAAGGGCCTCTGTTAGCTGGGCCTGACGTCCACGGTCAGTCTCTCGCAGCTTTGCCATCGCAGTCTGCTGCATCTGAAAACGGGTCTCAGATACCTGGTGCAGATGTCTAAGAGATACACTAAAGGCTGGAGCTGAGTCCAGATTGAGTCTGAAGGTGAGTCTCGTGTGCATACACGTGATCACGGTGGGTCTGAAGCTCCTGATAGGTCTCCTGACTCAGTCCTATAGAGTGGTTCCATGCCACTCGAGCAGCATAGGCCTCTTCCTCCACAGTCCATACTGTCTCCTGGAGGGTCATCCTATCTCCCATGAGTAAGTCAACTTGCTGCGAGTTCTTATCGACTCGCTGTGATATCCTAGACCTACCATCCTGAGCATCCTCCAAAAGGGCATGTAAATCCTGTATGTCATGCTCATGGAGCTCAGCAAGCTCTACAACTCTAGTGTTGACCTCCTCACAGGTCGTAGGTACTACAGCAGGAACTGCCTCTGCTGGATCTATCCATGTATCCCTAATACCATACCCTACATCCCTGATCCCCTGTCGTCTCGCCTCCATATCAACTGTACTAACAAACCCATAATCTGTCCCTTGACCCCCAGTAGGTCTAGTGGTCGAGCTCCCTCCCGCCTCGTACCTAGATCCTATAGCAAACAAGCAGGACCTCTTGCGAGGTGGCATCTCAGACTCGGGAATCTTATCCCTACAGTTTACTGATGATTGTGGTAATGAAGGTGATGGATGTACAGGTGGATCCGTCAGCCTAGCTAGACGCTCCCCTGCAGTTGGTGGTGATAATGAGGTCAGTGGTGAAAGTGGTGGAGTAGGTAAGGCTAGAAGTCTCTCGACATCTGCCGTAGATGGAAGGGACACGGATGCCTGAAGCCGGACTGAAATCCTGGCCCCAGTGGTGGTAATATCAGGTGGTGGTATAATAGGCTTTGTCCCCTCAGGTGAGGAAATAAGCTCAACTATAGGTATAACAGCGGTGAGTCGCGAAGCTATGTGCTTCTCCTCCTCCTCCTCTTCCTCATCCTCATCATCCTTCTCCATATCCTCATCCTCATCCTCATCATCCTTCTCCATATCCTCATCCTCATCATCGGCGTCATCCCCAGATGAATCGCCGTCATCGTCTCCCCCATCATCTCCCCCGCCCATGGGATAGTCTACCGGACCATCCTGCTCCTCGTCATCCTCGTACTCGGTGATCCTCTTCGGAGATCTGACTCAGCAATGTATCCAGGTGACTCGGCAGTGGGTGAATCAACAGGTGGTAGTGGCTGTTCCTCAGCCGGGAATACATGCTCCGACACAAAGTCAGTGTCATGTACCTCTATGAATCTAGGCTCACGCTCGTCCTCCGTCCTGGGGAGACAGGGTTGATAGAAATCCATCGTATCCGTATACGATAACTCGAGGTACGCCTCCCTCAGATACTTCCTCATCGGTACCCCAGAAGACTCTCCCGGGTTCAGAGTCGGTGTAGACAGAAGTGTATGTAACCGCGGAACCTTCTGAATCCGACATGACTGAATCTGAAAATTAAAAGTAGCTTATATAAGTATAATATATAAGACTCTTACCGTAATATACGTGATATGCATCATAAATACGTAATCAATACTGCAAACACTTAAGTATTTCCAACTAAGTTAACTCAATAACTCACACACTAAAACACTTAGTATCCCTACTAAAACACTCGATAGGTGGTGGCGACCGTCCCTTGATACTGGATATAGTTTAGACCAAAAACTTTTTGACTATGTTTCACTATAACCTTAGCCTCTGATACCAAAACTGTAAACACCACAAATCGAGTAAGCAGCGGAATATTGAATATCCCGAGGCGTACATTATGGGTCAATTAGCACAAGTATATAAGAACAACCACTACGTGTGACTGTTTAAAAGATACATTTGGGATAAACCAAGTTTATTCGTTTATTACATAAGCACAAGGCTTTAAATCGTTCTACGATAAAGTTAAAGACTTCGACATTTAGTAATTGTTCACATAACAATATTTTGACTCGAATCTCTAGCTTTGACATCCCAAAAGACCTCCAATGTATCACGGCATCTCATGCCCTACTGACCTGAAAAACATGCTTTAAAACGTCAACATAAAGTTGTGATATCAGAGGTTAATGTAACCAAAGTATGACCCAAGATTCCAAGTGATGATTAAGCAACAGATGCAAACATCATCAGAAAATAATTAATGTTTGCTAAGCTCATGAAACCGAAAGCTCGACCAATCTTTGCAATAAATCCAAATAATGCCCTTTACGATGTCTAACCCGAACATCCCAACCCGACAGGTATACTTATGTTGTGCCCGGTACACCGGCAATAGTGAGGCAGCTACTCACCTCTTAAAAACTATGTTAATAATATTACTTTGAACAATTCTTGAAGCTAGCCGCCCATGGGGCGGGCCTTAAGACTAGTATACATATATATATATATATATATATATGCATACATACATATATGTGATGAGAAATCCACTTGCGTGTCCTAACCTTAACACTTAGCATATTTTATATACTATTTGCCATTCGATCCCATACTATTTTATACTTTCCCTTTTTAGAATCGACCAACGGTCTCAAAAATAGTTACTTATGATAGTTTAGTAACCGATATGTTTTTATTAATCAAAAACATCTTCACAACCCGTGAACGTTTATTAAAGTCTTCATTGACCTTTACGTTTGACTTTTATAAAATATATATTTATTTTCTAAGTCTGATCCGACCAAAACGCCCCACTAGATCACATTTTCTCGACTCGGGTTCTAAAGAGAACTTATGCGAAACGATATTCCGAACAACTTTTTAGTTTTAGTCGAAACCCGAAACCCAACAGAAAATGACCAAACTGCCCCTACCAGTTTCAGCCGAAATATATTACCAAAACGCATACCTGCGTTTGCGTTTTTGACCCGTTATAAGGCGTTTTTAATTCTAGAAAACCTCGCGGAAAGGTAAAACGTTATTTTGAACAACTTTCCAGTTTTGTCCGAGACCCGAAACTCGACCGAAATGGGTGAAAACGCACTCGCATCAAGTCTGATGCAGTGGGTTAATTACCAAAAATCCAGATTTTTGCCCCCGCCTTACGACCCGTTATCACTCACTTTTAGACTTAACGAACCTCGCGGGGAAGTAAAACGACCTTCCGAACGACTTTCATGTTTCGGCCGAAGGCCGAAACGGACTCGAAAGTGCCCGAATCGAGCTCTTAAAATCTGGACAGCAAGCGCCCTATTACTAGTGCTGAGTTTTTATATTAATGATATATATCTCGTTTTTGGCATAACTTTTTCGTTATTAGGAGTTACAAGACGATCCTTATATGGAAACGATCGTCTAAGCAAGCTCTACCATATTTCTAAGCCTAAAATCAGATTTACCAATTTCTCGATCCTCGTTTGGCGTGCCAAACTTTCTGGTCACAGTAAGCTCATTACAAATTCTGCTAAAATCCGTTTTTGACCAACAAGCTCATCAAAACTACATCTAACATGACATACAATTTATACTTAGCCCACTTAATCGTTTTCATACGTTACTTGTTACATGAAATCGATAGATAACCATCTATATGCGTTTCTAAGCCTTGTTCTTGCGTTAAACATTAAAGTTTACGTGTATATTCGTGTTTTATGAATCCTAGCACCACACACGATTTCAAATGATAACATATATGCGTGCGTGAACCATGCATGGGTCGAACCACGCGTGTTTCACGTACCCTTGAGTTATAAACTCGATCAATAAGCAAACTTGCAATAAAATCGACATTTATACGAGTAAGAAATCAACACGAGTGCGAGTTACGACTTACAAAAGGGTCCTAGCTTTGTGTCCGTTTCTTCTTACACCCAAACGTGTAATATTAAAAGCTTCAAAGCTTATAACCCGTTCCTTAGCTCGTGTAAATGCCTCCTAGGGTCACTTGGACTTAAGAAATGCAAAAAGGGGTTCGAGTGTGGTTTGGTTTTGGGAAGTGACGAGTGAAATATAAGCCAAATGGGTTGTGTGGTTTCTTGAGAGAGTTTGATAAGTTCTTGGAACTCATCACTAGTGACTAGCAAGTCTTATTTATAGAGAGTGTGAGCTAGTCAAGTCTTCTAGTCACACAAACTATTCGAACGTGCCCTAGTACTACTTTAGAGTTTCTAGTTTGCTCAACTTGATCTTAAACCATCCTATCAAGGGACAAGAACTTTAATTAGTTGAGTGTTGTTCAAAATTTGGCTAGATATGCAAGTTTGCATATCGTGGGTTCTTCCTAGTCAATAATCACTACACACACAACACAAAGAAAAGAACCAAGTGGCTAGATATTTGCAAATATCTTATAGAGACAAGATGTGACTAGCTTTAATGAGTTAAGGGAGGTACATGCTTTTCCTAAGACTTTCTAGTAGATTTAAAAGATTTTGTGATCATTGATAATCACCTAGGACGATTTGTTTGGCTCTTTTGGCCACATTCGTGGGTTTTGAGACACTAGCACAAGATTTTTGATTAAATCTTGTGCTTAGATATTTTAAATGTGTACCGGTTTAAGTCTAGGTAAGTCTAGGTATTTCCGTGGTGCGTCTAAGTTTATTTTATTGCGAAACGTAAGTCATTTACGTGACCAATAAAAATAAAACTGAGCAAGTTTGATAATTATTACTTAAATAATTACTAGACACTTACTGGACATAAACCTTAATTTATTTGGTGACCATTCACGTAAAATGATTTCTTTTTAGTCTACGCGATTTAGCTTAAACATCAAAATTAAAAGTAAACGCGTATCGGGCTAAAGTAAATTGTTGACATTAAAGAGTCGTACAATACGTGAAAATCAGAAATGTTACAGTCACCACCCGTTAAAAGAGCTTTGTCCTCAAAGCTTAAGACCTTGTAGTAGAGGACGACGTCCGATTTGTGAAAAGATGTGGGTATTTCTCCTTGAACGAATCTTCACGTTCCCAGGTGAACTCAGGGCCCCGCCTAGAGTTCCAGCGAACCTTAACCAGTGGTATCCGGCTTCGCTTCAATCGTTTGATCTCCCGTTCCATGATTTCAACGGGTTCCTCCACAAACTAATGCGTGTCATTTCTTCAGATTTGATACATGAAAAGTATGGTGAACTCTGCTCAACTCTTGAGGAAGTTCCAGTTTGTAGGCAACTTTCCCAACCTTGGCTAATACCTTGAAAGGTCCGACGTATCTTGGATTCAGCTTGCCCCGCTTACCGAATCGCACAACCCCCTTCCATGGTGAGACCTTGAGCATAACCCTATCCCCAACGTCAAACTCCATCAGCTTTCACTTTCGATCAGCGTAGCTCTTTTGTCAATCCTGAGCAGCTTGCGTCCTTTGCTTGATCAGGACGATCTTTTCTGTTGTTTCTTGGATTAACTCCGGGCCAGTCAGTTGGGCTTCTCCAACTTCTGCCCAGCACACTGGTGATCGACATTTTCGACCATACAGTGACTCATAAGGTGCGGCCTTTATGCTAGCGTGATAACTGTTGTTGTATGATAACTCAGCCAATGGAAAATGTTTAACCCAACCTTTACCAAAATCGATCATGCAAGCACGTAGTATGTCCTCGAGAGTTTGAATAGTCTTCTCGCTCTGGCCGTCTGTTTCTGAATGATACGCAGTGCTCATTGGT
>BQNB010028517.1:902-19028 GCA_026074375.1 Tanacetum coccineum
AAACATCTCAAATTTACAAAACCTATCAAGGTTACGAAACCTCATGATCTTAGTTCACAAATGATATTTTCATTGATCAATCCATTCTAATCATGTTACAAGACATATATCAATGTTTTGCCTTAATCAATTTCATGTTTGAATCACTTTTCATTTTTACGAAACTCTAGATCTATACGAAACCTATATTATCAATTAATAACAACAATTAATCACAAAGAAATCAATATAGATAACATTTTCTTATGTTTCTATCATAGAGAATTGATGAAATGATTTGGATCATGTTTTCTAAGTTAAGAAAGCTCAAACTATGCAAAGTATTTATGAAACCTTTTATGTGTGTTTTACGAAAGTGATAAGGTTACGTATGAAAACTGTTACTTTTATACTTCCAAAAATAACTTTGCAATTTTGACATTTTTAGTCACTCAAGTTACTTTCGTTAACCTTTTTAGTCCATACAAAATTATCTTTTGATTTTGACATTTTTAGTCCTTCTTTCTTTCGTAAACAATAACTTTCCTTATGAAACTGTCTTTTGCATTTGACATTTTCAGTCTCTCAAGTTACTTTCGTAAACTTTTTAATACCTAAAAAATTTCATAACCCCCCCTTGGAGTTAGACCTATTTTTCAAAACAAACCTTTTTGAATTATTTTGCAGTTAAGATCCCGTTTTTCTTTAAAAACAATTTATAACTCCCCATTGAACAAATATCCATTTGAATTTCTTTCCTTTCGATAAAATTTTGATCAATAAGGAGTTATTTTTTGCTTTTGAGAACGCATTTTTATTTTTTGATGATGACTTGACTGAAAATTTTATAACTCCCCCTCAATTAGATATCAAATTAAAGATCTTATCGATAGATAGTTAATTTTGCAGTTTCGAACATTCTTGAGAAGATTTTAAAAAATCAAGAATCTCATAACTCCCCCTCAAATAAATATCTAATTAAAGAACTTATTCAAGAGATTGTTACTTTTTGCTATTATTCCATACTTGAATTTTTTCAAAATTGATGATTTTTAAAAGATGTTTTTTAAGAAATCCTTGTTTTGTGAATGGATTCTGATTACAAACCACATATTTTAGCAGTGAAAGATCATTGATGAATGATTTACTCCCCCTTAGTTCCTGATACATTGATTTTGCATCTAAGAACCACTTGTGAAAAATACAATATCATGAGACTGATAAAAACAGAGAAGATATGTGTTTGTAACTTTAAGTTAAAATTTTGTTTTTGAATGTTTTTGTTTTTTAAATTTTTATTTATTTTTCATTTTTGAAAAAGAAATATATTTGGTTTTTAATTATTAATTTTGTTTTTGAAATTTATTTACAAAATGTTTTGATGTATGATCTTTTATTTAAGAATATAACTTTTCCAGACGTTCCAACTCAGTTGGAGTCATACATCGCATACCAATCCTATGAACTAAATACTCAAACCTTTCTTTTGGAAGGGCTAATGTAAAAAGATCAGCAAGTTGGTATTCCGTCCTGACGAAGTAAAGTTCAATGGTACCTCTTTCAACATGCTCCTTGATAAAGTGATAACGGAAGTAAATGTGTTTTGTACGTAAATGTTGTGCCGGATTGCAAGATATGGCAATTGCATTCTTTGAGTCACAATTGATTGGAATCTTGTTGTACCGAAATCCATAATCTAGTAGTTGCATTTGCATCCAAATGACTTGAGCACAGCATGCAGATAAGGATACGTACTCAGCTTTCGTAGTTGAAATTGTTGTACAGTCTTGCTTCTTAGACGGCCAACTAACTAGCTTATCTCCTAGAAATTGAATGCCTTCAGATGTGCTTTTGCAATCATCATTACACCCTGCATGGTTTGTATCTGAATATGCAATTAGCTCAAATCCCGAGTCCTTCGAGTACCAAAGACCCATGTTAATGGTTTGTCGTAGGTATCGAAAGATCCGTTTAACCTCTTTGAGGTGTTTTTCGGTTGGGCGTGCTGAGATAACCGCACAATTTATTAAATGTCCGCTAAAAGGCGTATGTCTAGTCGACTAGCGGTTGATATACATAAGTCCCCAATCATACTTGATATTTAGGATTTGATCAACCTGGTGGTTCCATGTAAGTATGCATCTAGTTTTGGACGTAGCCATTGGTGTGCTTAATGGTTTATCACATTTTTGTTTCCATCCCATGTTTCTCTTAAGAAAGATTCCTTAGTAGATTGTTGATTGACATATAAAGATTCCTCGAGGTGAGATTGGAACCATACTTGAAAGTTCCGAGAAGGAAAAAGGGAAGAATGAAATCTTCATTTCACTAATCATTGACATTTCAAAATTATTTCTCATTAGTTTTGCAAATCTATTTGAAAAGAGTAGATTTGTTGACCCAAAAACTATGTTGTGGCATAGATTTGAACAAGTAAAATGTCATCCTCGTGTCTTCTTGTAAACAATGTCGGATCAACAAAACCTTTTGTGAAATGGTGTTCGATTAAGAATGAGGAAAGCATGTCATACCAGGCTCTAGGGGCTTGTTTGAGACCGTACAAAGCTTTCTTAAGACGATATACGTGATTAGGAAAGTCTGGATCTACAAAACCATCGGGCTGACAAACAAAAACGTCCTTTTTCAGTGGACTATTTAGAAATGCCGTTTTGACATCCATTTGGTAAATAGAAAAGTTTTTGTGAGCCGGATATGCCACAAAGATTCTGACAGCTTCAAGTCTTGCAACTGGTGCAAAAGATTTCTCAAAATTGATTCCATCCTCTTGACCATATCATTTGGAAACTAAACGAGACTTGTTCCGAATAACTATGTTTTTAGCATCAGATTTGTTTTTCCAAATCCGTTTGACTGCAATTATGTTTTTACCAATAGGAAATTTAACAAGTTCCCAAACATCAAGGCGTTTGAACTGGTTCAGCCCATCTTGCATAGATTCAATCCAGCTGTGATCAAGCATAGCTTCCTTGATATTTTTCGAATCAATTGTACTCACTGTCAGCGCGTACATACAAACTTCTGCATCAGTTTGAAGTCGATTTCTTGTCATTACAGGTTTTGAGGGATCACCAATCACTTGTTCAATTGGATGATTCTCGGTCCACTTATCATTTGAGCGATGTTTTTTGGTGAAACTCATGCATATTTGACGGATCCTGATATGTTGAAGATGACTCAACTTCTTCAAACACCGGATTTCGAGGTGGATTGTAGAACACATTTCCATCAAATTCTGCACCGTCTTCTTGAACTAATTCAACGACATTTTCATTCAAGACTAGAGAGTTTGGTTTAGTGGCAACTTGGTCTGCTAAAGAGGATATTATTTAAGGAGCTTCATCTTCTTCAACGATAATTAACGATGATGAAGAAGTGTGTTTGTTATCAAGAGTATTTGCAGCGGAATTATTTGACACTTTTGGAGAACTCATCGAATAGTATTCTTCATACATCGGACCAAACAAATTATCTAAGTTTGTTTTTGATGGTACTGATTGTGAATCTTCCGATGAATCTTGAAAATTTGTGCAGTTGAATCCGGGTTCTGAATTGTTGCATTAAAAAACCATTGATGTGAGTTCATCAAACTTTACATGTGTCGTTTCCATTATCTTTTTGGTTTAGCGGTTGTAGATACGAAAACCTCTTGATGACTCAGAATAACCAATAAAGATACCAATGTCAGCCTTCGGTTTCATTTTCCCAAGATCATCGTGATCATTTATTGGATAACACAAGGATCCAAACACATGAAAGTATTAAACATTGGGTTTTCTTCCATGAATCAACTCATAAGGAGTCTTGTTGTACCAAGTATATATAATAGATCAATTCTGAGTAAAGCAAACAGTAGCAATAGCTTCCACCCAAAGAAATTCTAGAGATTTAGAAAAGATAAGCATTGTACGAGCTGCCTTGACGAGTGTACGATTTCTATGTTCAGCAACACCATTTTGTTGAGGCGTTAGAGCAATGGAAGTATTGTGAAAAATGCCCAACTTTGCATAAAATGATCGCAATTTCTCATTCTTGAACTCAGTTCTATTGTCAGTTTGGATCTTCAGAATTTGAGCCTTTAGATTCCATTGAACTTGATTAATGAAATCGATGATCATATCTGGAGCTTCATCTTTGGTGCGAAGAAAATATACCTAGGTGTATTGAGAATAATCATCGACTATTACTAGAATATATTTCTTGCCATTGATACTTGGTACCCTCATTGGCCAATAAAAATCCTTATGAAGTAATTCGAGTTTGGATTCTGTGCTTGGAACCAATTTTGGTGGTAGTAAAGCTTTCTTGCTTTTTCCTTGCTCAAAGGCTGAACATAAGTGATCTTTATCATACTTAAATTTCGGAAGCCCATCAACTAGATCTTTTGACGTAAGTTGATTAATGGTGTTATGAAACCGAAAGTATGAGATACGAAACCTTTGAAACAGTGTTACGAAACCGTTGAAACAGTATTACGAAACCTGAGACTGGTTACAAAGCAAACCTCTGAACCAAGTATACAAAACCCCAAAAATGGTGTTACGAAACTTTTACAATAGATATAAACGAAAACATTCCAATATGAAAACAATGTTATGAAACCTCTTGTGTACGAAACCAAGTCTGATAAAACCTCAACTGTAATACGAAACATTCAGTTACAAAACCAGCAATTAGGAAACTTTCAACAATAAAACATGTGATACGAAAACTTGAAGTTCAAAACCAAAACCAAGCTTTTAATGCGAAACTTCTAATTCCAAAACCACAGTTATATGAAAGCTTCCACTGTTTACGAAACCAGACGGTTACCGAAAGTTCCAATTTACGAAACCTCCTTTTGTAAATCCCAAATTACCTCTACTTTCGTAAAAACCAAGAAATGTCTTACTTTCGTAAATTCTTATCCACGAAACCTACTAAAAATATATCAATCTGATTTTAAACATTTTAAAGTGATAATATCAATGTTATTGATAAGTGTAAAATACACATATCCGTTTGTACCTAAAATAACCCAAATAAACCCAAAACAGACCAAAAATGGCAAAAATATGCTTGTATTTATGTTTTGTGTATGCAGGTATGGATAAGTCAAAAATCACAAGAAAACAGTCAAAAGTGAGCAAACACGGACACGAGAATCAAAAGAGTACAAAGCCGAAGCCCCAAAAGACCAAAGCCTTAGCCAATTTTCATCTACAAGGGCCAATCTTGCTATCTTCGAAAGTTCTTTATAACTTAAAAAGAGGAAATGAAAGAGAGGGGCCAAAAGTGCAAACTTCCCAAACTACAACAGTTTTAACTGTCGAAAAAGGAGCGGGAACCCTTTTACTATTCACCCGTCTTCCCCAATTTCACTCCCATGGTAAAACAAAGGGCAAATCAAAATTAGAGGGTGCGTTGGTCAATTCAAGGAAGCACAAGCACAAATGAAGGGTCAAATTAGTCTAATCAAGAGGATACTTACCTACCCAAGCTCAAAGGTCCACGAAATCAAAGAAATAAGCACATTTAATGTGGGGTTTTTGTGCTAAACTCACTCACAAAACTAACACAAACGTCACATCAAAGAATGCCACGCTGGCAATCCTCAGGTGTCCACATCTTGATCCAACGGCTACAATTGATGATCAAATGATTGAAGAAATGAATGGCAGAGATTGAAAGATTGAAAAGCAGGCTGAGGTCCTAGAAGCTTCAGCTGTGGAGCACTATAAAAAGCCCAAAGACCTCATTCTCACACACACAAGGAGTCTTGAATTTTTTCTTTTTAATATCCTAGTTTTTACATAATTCGTATTTTATTTCTTAAATGTAATTTCCTTTTTCAAGTATTGTAATCAGTTATCAATTAATGAAATTCAATTTTTAATGTTTTAAATTTTTGTTTTTTCTAAGCTCTCCTTTTAAGTCATAAGCTCTCTTGAATAAGCTAAATTTGTCTCATAAGCTCATATTAAGCTCTTTCAGTATCAAAAAGCTGAAATAAGAGCTGTTTGAATTATTATTAATCTTATCTAAATCCTAAACCTCAGTTTAATCATTCATGGATCCAATTGGATCTACTAAGCATGTTGGAAGGGGATCTTACTGAAGAGACCCAAGACTTATACCTATAGCTTATTCATAAGCTAGAGAGCTTGTAGCTGCCTTAATTGGTGCCTTTTGTTAGCTAAAGGTTTAAGTAAATTCTCTTTTCATCATCCTCAATTTCAGTTTTTAAATTGCTTAGTTTTTAGTTTATATGCCTTAAAACTTGCTTCTTTGCTTTATTCTCCTTTTTGCTTATTAGTGTTTAAATGTTCTTCTAAACTTAAAAGTTTGTTTGCCTCATCTGTTTTTGCTTAAGTATTATAGGATCTTTAGTTATTAAATTCGTCATAAAAACTCAAAAATCCAAAATATTAGTTTAAATAGCTTAGATCATAGATTAAGTCTTGTTCAGGTTGTTAATCATCGATTATTAAGTTTTGTTTTAAGCTAGTTTTTATCTGTATTTATGATTTGTTCATTAGATTTCTCTTTAAAAGCTTTTCCTCAAATCATGACATAAGGTTAAGTAGTGTTTTTAGGATTAGTGTAATTCTCAAAATTGCACTATCATACAAACTTTCAGTTAGTACTGCTTAGCTTTTACACTACCAGTACTAACTTCCAAGTTAATACTGTTTTCACAAGTTAGTACTGTTAGCTTTAATCTCAGTAGAATTAAGTTTAGTTTCAGCTTATTTAGATTTAGTTTTCATTCTATAGCTTATTTTCAGTTGACTTATTTAGGGTTTCAAAAAGTTCAAAATTTCACTAGCAGTACTTTCTTCTCTTGAAAGTAAACTGCTGAACTTTACACTACCAAGTTCAACTTCCAAAGTTAGTACTGCTGTGTTCTCAGCCTCATTTAGATAAGTAATTTTAGGATTTAGCTTATTAAATTCAGTAGGATTTAAGTTTTAATATAGCTTAATATATTTTAAGTCTTTAATTTCATTTTCTAGCTTATTATCTTAGCTTATTTTTGCTGTCAAAAAAAGATTAAAAAGCCAAAAACAGTATTTAGAAACTTTAGGATTTAAATTTGATAATTTAGCTTATGGATCTAGATTTTCTAGCTTAAATAATTATTATCAGACGTTTATAAGTCCTTTAAGTTTCAAGTCTAGTATATAGCTTATTAAGGTTTTTAGCTTGCTTGGATTTTGTGTTACTTTGCTTATTTCCTGAGTTTGCTTATTTCATGATCAATTTCAGTAGCATAAAAGTAGTTTAAGCTTTAGTTTCTTTTCATTTATAGATTAAGCATATCATAAGCTCTTTAGAACTTCTTTCCTTTTTCATTTTGATCTAGTTTTGAGTTTTCTATAGCTTATTTTCTAAAACCAAGGGATAAGCCCTCCTTTCTGTAACAGCTTAAAGATAAGCTCTTTGAGAGCTTATTTGTGAGTTTCAGCCCAAGTAGCCTTTATTAATCTTGTTCCCCCTGTCTTCCTTTACAACTTTGCTTCTTTGAGTTTTTCATTTTAAGCTCTTTAAAATTTCGAATGCTTATTGGACTTAGTTTGTTGTCGGGATAGATTCTCAGGGTAGAAAGTGTAACTTTTCGATTTTAATTGTTTTTCAGTTAGTCCCTCCGTTAGTTTGTTAGTTTCCCCGTTAGTTTCTTAGGTTTTTGCACCATTAGTCCTTAGTTAAGTTTTTAATTTAGTTTATTAATTTTAATTAGTATTTAGGTTTGATTTTTAATTAGTTTAATTAAACTTTTATAAAGAGATAAAAATTAGGGCTTTTGTTTTTAATAATCTTCGGCAATTTTTCTTTATCTAGTAAAATTTTAGTTTACATTTTTAGGATTTAAAATTTGTTTATTTGCTTAATTGTCATTATTTGTTGCTTCTTAATTTCGTAGTAATAGCTTATCCAAAATATCTTTGCTTCATTCAAATCAGGATCCGAACCTAAACGTGGTTTCAATTTCACTAGTCGTTGGGGATAACGACCCGGGTGATCATACTTACCCGGTCTAATATACGTATTATATATTATATTATATATATTTTTGAGAGTGAATTTTATCAAGGGTAACTTGGTAATTTTCTTAATTACTCTTTTAAAAGTATTATATTTTTATGATATATTCTATAGTATAATAAACTGCAATCAAAGGACCTGGACTAATGTCATGTACCAGTGTGCGATTGTGGTTTCAAGAAACTTCCCTTTATTTGTATTCTTTTTTTCTTGTGGTGTTTTTGGTTATACTATCTAACCACAATGGGATATTTCACATGATAAGATCAACATTATTGGTCTATATTTCTTTTTAATTCCCAGTTATGGGTTACTGCAAAGATTCATAAAAATTAGACATGTGAGCCAAAATATATTATTCACTATTATCTATATTCAGGTAGTGATCGATAACGTAAAATCTGCAATAATGACCACAGGTTTAACCTTAACCCGAGAAGTAAGTTGGACAAAGCTATATAGTTTCGTACTCCTCATATGCATGTGAATAGATAGCAAATCGAGAGGATATTGTAGTGACTCGTGAGATTTTTCAAGAGCTAAAGTGGGCTTCACTTGATATAAACGAACTAATAGCCGCTAACATGATGCCATTTTCACTTTTCCATTCGCTAATTGTTAGTGTTGCCAACACATAATGGCTTGAGACCATCGCTTCATATGTTGGATGTGTTTTTATTAGTGACCAACTTAAGAGCGGGATGTATTTTCCCACCTTCTTTTATTGCCATTTTTGTCATTGCCGACACATATATATTTTGATTTTTTTTGCGTTGTCATGAAAGGCTACCTTAATCAGAGTTGAGACGAAGGCATACCCCCAACTTTAGATAACAGATATTTTTTATGACACATCTGAATATCTGATGCATCTAGAGGCAAATTTCGTGTAGTGTCCATACGCAATATGTCACTAATACCTTCAAATTTTTATCTTTATAAGATTAACAATGGATAAAAGATAGTAATTATAGAAAAGTAGCAACTATTCTTACTTAGTACTCTGCCATCTAAGGGTATTTAATCTGATGGTCTATATGCATTAATTATCAAGTACTAGATAACTTTCTGTGTTTAAAGATATTGTTACATGTAAATAATTCAATATATAGATAATAATATAGATCAACAGATTATATAAATAAAGGATATTTCTCTTGTTTCAGCTTACACCACAAACAACACCCAAAACTTCATAAAAAATGATGACTCTGCAGATACAACTCCTTTTGATTATGGATCAGGACACATAAATCCAACAACAGCAACAGATCCTGGGCTGGCATACTTCAAGTGACAATATCAAAACCAGGCGGCCTTGTCACGGGGTGCGATACAATGGCCTTAACAATGTTCTTGAGGTGCTTAATCATGAAGGTAATATGCGTCAGTTACACTTTTAAGCCATGTATAATAGCTTCAAGCTACCAATAGGTTGAATTTAATATGGGAAAACATAAACAACAATGCAGATTCTGGGATGTGGTGTGGAGTGCTCTAGATGACTCAAGAAGAAAAGGAGTATTTAAAGCGTATGTTCTTAAACTCATTATATAAATATGTTGTAGGCAAAATAAAGGAAATAAGTGAACTGTCCTATGTAGATGAGGTTGCAAAATGATAGGTTGGGTAACGAGTCAACTCGGATAGTTTGTGACTTATATCAATTGGTCATATTGACCCGAACCACTTTTTTGTCTAAAGATTTAACATTTCATTGATGAATATGCTTTTTTTACGAACACAATGATGGTTAAGTGACCAACCATGGGTCAGTTTAATAAAATCTCTGTAGTTAATATTAGAGTTTCTTTTATCTGTTTAGGAATACTAGTATACCAATTGTATAACAGTGATGGGTCTGTTGGATACTCCTTTTCGTCCTGTGAAGTTAAATAAAGTAATGGAGATGTTTATCGAATCCAATCAGTGATGTTGATATTTCAACATCAAGTGAGCGGTTTCGTACACCTGATGATGCCTTGACAGCAAGTGCCCAACAATTCTGAGTAGATCTCGGAGGAAAAGCAGGTAAGACACTTCACAAAATTGTGTTACCCCATGATTCTTAATAATGTGCTATGCATTCTTTCAGCCATAGAAATATTTATCTAAAATGCTTCATCACTTGGGTTTCTCAGTCCTTAAGAAAAAAAATTAGAGGTTAGAAATAGGAATACAGAATTATGTGGAAATCTTGTTGAACGTTGTAACTATTGTACTGTTATGCTTCCCATTTGAATTAAAATGTTAAGTATAATATTGTCATTACAATTGCAATACATGTATAAACACTAAAGATACTCATATCTCTGAAAGAATATATTTTCTCCTTATATAACTAGTATCATCTTAGACTATGTTGATTAAGAGCCTAGATTAAAGGTCAAAACGGTTATCGCGTGCAGCTTCAAGCGTCTTTGGTTGTATTTGATGACATAATGGATGGCTCACATACACTTAAAAGTTGGTCCTATTGGTTTAGACTACCAGAGGTGCGACTCTGGCCACAAAGAAACCATTTTTCTATTATTTGTATATCACTACATACGGGCGATGATAAGAATTGGTTTAATAATAGGTTTGTGTGACTGTTATAAACGATGGTCATATGCTTCGCAACCATGTCCATAGAATCCTGAAGAAGCATGTTCTTGAAAAGGCTTATTATGTACATCTAGTCGACCTGTTCAACGAGGTATATAATATTGCGCACTTGTTTATTATGTGTTATAACAAGGCTAGGCTCGATCTTACCTAACTTATTTGAATAGGCGGAATTTCAAACAGATGTGGACAGATTATTGACGCTATCACTACACTTGATGGAAAAAAGATCTTTCAAATTATACTATGTCTTTGTAAGTGACATCTTTATCATTATGTTTAAGCACTCCATGCAATTTGTTTTTACCTCACACATTTAACTTCATGAACACACTACCCATGGTTGTCGGATCTTTTGTACCAATAGGGAAAATGCATGTAGGTTTCAGTTAGTGTTTGACGTATGTGGTTCACAACGTCGTTCTATTTAATTTTCAGAGGTCGGAATTTTGAGTACAAAAGTTCTTATTATTCATTTTACCTTCCGGTAAGTATATCGATATATGTGCTTTATTGTATTTTAAGTTTGTTATTCTCATATTTATATTGTATACACTTCTAAATAATTTTGATTTATTCTATCATAGACTCTTTACTTCAAGATTGCGTGTGCACTCCTTATGTTTGGAGAGAATCTGGATGATCATGTTCTAGCTAAAGTCATCCTTATTAAAATGGGTATATATTATCAAGTGCAGGTAATGCTTGTGACTATATAAATCGTTTTGGTCTTCCATTAATAATTGGCCATAAATTGTAACTATCTTTTGTTTAGGGTAACTATTTTACTAATGTTAACTATCCTTTTAATGTCAAGATATGTGTAAAAAACTAATCTTAATCGTTTTCGTGTCTAGCAGGCTACATTGCTTTGATGTACCTTACCAAAAAAAAGGTTGTACATCGAGAGCTGTAAAGAAGATGTCATGATTTACGGAATTTTGATTAGATAACTTTTCTTTCTATAGATTATGTATGTTAGTTAATTTGCATTGAATAAGTTGATCAAAGTACAATATAAAATTTTCTAATTGTATTTAATTATTTTTATTATGGAATGGAAATGTTTAATTTATATATAAGACTTGCTACAAAAATTATGTATTAATAAAACAATCAATATTGTGTGCATGAAATAAAGTGTTACAAATCATTAGAAAAAGTGTTGCATTAATATTATAAAACACTAGAAAGTGTCGCACTTGATACATTAAAGTGTTGTATGCTTACCGGTTCCAAATGAAGAAGTGTTGCACATCAACTTGAAAAGTTATGATATGAAATCTAAGAGAGTTTGCACATGTGTGTATAATGTCCGCAGTAAGTTTAAAAAAGTGTTGCATATGATTTTAAAAGCGTTGCACATTAAAGTATCACAGTTTCTAAACATTGGCAACACTTTTAGAAAATGTTGCATAATCCAATATAAGTGTTGCATATACCTAAGGCAACGTTACATAAAGCAGCACTTGACAAAGTGTCGCGTTATGCGTAATGCAACATTTTAAAGGCATAATACAACACTTTATTGGTGTTGCCTTAACTTCATTTTTTTTCCTTATCTATTTTAGTTAGCTTCCTTTGTAAGTCATGATCTCTCTATATAAAGAGATCATAGACACATAGTTTTAGTATCCAGAAATGTAGGCTTTCTATGAGTGTCTAACACAGAACAACGTATGTGTTAGTTAGTTAGATAGTTAGCTAGATAGTTAGTCTATAGTGTTTAGCCTCAAGGATTGTAAATCCCTGTTACTAGTTAAGAGTAACCGTTCTATGATTTGATCACATAGAATTGGGGCTGTGATTAATAAAAGAAAACCTTGTGATAACATTGATTCGTTCCTTATTAATTCCGTTGTGCAAATATTCAATCTGTGTTATCATTATCTTAGATGAGAACTAATCATTCTCGAGTCTTAACCGATCTAAGGAGTTATATCAGACTCCATAATTGGTATCAGAGCCTGGTGGCTCATGATCTACGATTTTAGAAGGTTTTTGTTGTCAAATTTTAAAGAAAAAGAAGGTTGTCGAATTTCTAATTTTCAGTAAAAAGCATAATTTGGTAAACAGGAAATTCGGTGAACTAGGGTTTTTGAACAAACCCTAATTTGGTGTAGATCGATTACATGATTCGGTGAGCTTTCATAAGCTGTACGATCATCAATGAATCAAGGGTTTTATGAGCATCGATCTGTTACTAGTACGAGTATTCCTTTTTTGTTCCTGTTTGATACATGTTTGGCAGCTGGTAAAATATTAGTTCAAGCTTTTGTTACTACTGTTCCCATTAGCGACAAATTTATGACAGCTTAGTGACACTAAAATGCATCACAAAAAGTCATGGGAGGAAGGAAAATGCATATTAGCGACAAATTAGTGACAATTTTGTGACACTAAAAAGCGTCTTCTGGATACTTAAAAAAAGGTATCCTTAAACAGTGGTTACAAGTTAATATTGTTGCTAGCTTCTATATTTAATGCTGCCATAGAAAACTTAACAATGTCAAGGTACGTTAATGCTGTAAATATTAAGTTTCTGCTGCTAGATGTGTTACTACTGCCAAGGAAGCTGGTTAATACTGGTTATGTTGGTTAAAGCTGCTCATACTTGTTAATAATGCTTGAATACAACTTAGTACTGCCAAGCAAGATTAATGTTGCTTACAAGTTTGTGCTGCTAGTTCAAGACATTAATGCTGCTTGAAGTTCGATTACAAGTTAAAACTGTTAGTTGTGTTTGATATCCGATGATACATGATTTTTATTCTTGGTTAGTTATGAGAATCTTGGACAACACACACAGAAGGTAAATTTTTGGTTTTAAATGTTCTTAAACGTTTAAAAGGCTCATATTTGGATTAATTGAAGAATTAGTTATGAAGAAGGTTGTTTATTACTTTTTTGACTGTGAAGTGGAATTGCTTGGGTACGTGTTCTTATTATATCTCAAATGGCTTACAACATTTGGAGGTTACTTGTTTGTGTTTTCAATGTTGTGGCGAAGACCTCTCAAAATCTAGCAAAGGTGTGTCATTTCTCTTATGGTGCTCAATGCGCACATTTGCTATCACTTAGTATGTGTCTCATAGAAGATGAGGATTTTTGTCAAGAGGTTGCGATCTACTTATATTTCACATATTTATTCATAAGTTTGGAGTCATGTGGATAGTACAAGAAATAAGACACAAGTTTGGGTTGTTCTACTTTAGCATCAAGTTCATTATACTTAGTTTTCTTCATCAGTGATCTTTACATAGAGCTTACATAATTGAAGATTCAAGGGATGATTAACATATGGATTTCAGGGGAAGCTTATTGACAAAATGTTTAACCATCAGGATATATTCATGCACCACTTGAGGGGAAGTGTTTCATTACTACTAATGATCTTTATTCCTACTGCTAGTTTAAAATTCTACAATTCAGATTCATTTTTCTTATTATGCGTAATGGTGGGTAATTTGAGTCATTAGAAGGATGGATTGATAGTTATGGTATATTATTTGTAGCTGTTATGATTCAAGTTGCATATCTACACATGACCCCTATTCGATTATTACAAAAAGGGGAAGAAGATTACAGGTTTATTAATTTGCATCTTATTATGTGTGGTGGCATGTTCAAGGAGATCTTAAGTCAAGGGGAAGCATTAAAGATTGCTTCATTCATGGAGATAGTTTTGTAATATCAAATAGGGGAAGATTGTTGGGTTTATTGATTTGATGATTACAAAACTACATGTGCTAAATGAATATGAATGAAACAAGAAGGACTAAATTCATCTACAATGGAATTCTACAAGCTGGTCGAGAACATAAATATTGTAGAAGATATGCTTTAAATATATGAAGATCAAGTTTAAATAAGAAGATTTAGTTTCCTCATCTATTTTAGTTAGCTTCCTTTGTAAGTAATGATCTCTCTATATAAAGAGATCATAGACTGATAGTTTTAGAATCCAGAAACATGTGCTTTCTATGAGAGTCTAACACGGAAAAACATGTGTGTTAGTTAGTTTGATAGTTAGCTAGATAGTTAGTCTATAGTGTTTAGCCTCAAGGATTGTAAATCCCTGTTACTAGTTAAGAGTAATTGTTCTATGATTTGATCACATAAATTAGGGCTGTGAATAATAAAAGAAAACCTTGTGATAACATTGATTCGTTCCTTATTAATTCCGCTGTGCAAATATTTAATATGTGTTATCATTATCCTAGATGAGAACTAATCATTCTCGAGTCTTAAACGATCTAAGGACTTATATCAGACTCCAGAATTGGTATCAGAGCCTAGTGGCTCTTGAACTAGGATCTTACAAGGTTTTTGTTGTCAAATTTTGAAGAAAAAGAAAGGTGTCGAATTTTTGATTTTCAGTAAAAAGCATAATTGGGTGAACAGGAAATTCGGTGAACTAGGGTTTTTGAACAAACCCTAATTCGGTGAAGATCGATTACATGATTATGTGAGCTTTCATAAGTTGTACGATCATCAATGTATCAAGGGTTTTATGAGCATCGATCTGTTGCTAGTACGATTATTCTCTTTAGTTCCTGTTTGATACATGGTTGGCAGCTGGTAATATATTAGTTCAAGCTTTCGTTACTACTGCTGCCATTAGAGACAAATTTGTGATAGCTTAGTGACACTAAAAAGCATCACAAAAAGTCATGGGAGGAAGGAGAATGCAGATTAGCAAGTTGTTCCATAACTCAATACCAGCAAATGTTTTATACCTGCAAGAATCTTTTTCCTCAAGACATTGTTTTAATGGCATGACTTTATCATTAGCATCTTTCCATTCATTAGCTACCACTGTCGCCAATCTATTTTATGTAACTTATTCACGAGATATCTCCCTGTCCAGAGTATTCTGTTACTCCTACATGTTGAAAATCAACAAATTGGTTATGTTGGCTAAAAAAACATGCATAACATTGTTCAGCTGTGATGATAGAACTGTAGTTTATTTTCAACCTCAACAACCTTTTGTCAATGCATTTTATACCTTTATCTATAATTTTATTTTCCTCGTGATAATGAATGCCAATGAACACATGGATATGTATTTAGAATATAAATGAATACCAATTTAAGGCCTATGAGAACTCAAAAAGAGAGTATCAGAAGTTCAAAAACACCATACTTGGAAGATTTCTATTTGCGCTGCATCAGCTCTTGGTTCTTGTTCTGCAGATCATCCACCATAGATGCCTTTGCCGATAATCCTCTCAGCTTTAAGTAAAGTAGCCTCTTTTGAATTGGTAAATCTATCTAATGCTTTGTTCTTATAGTTTTGCAATCTGAAATAAAAAAAATGTAACATGAAAAGTCTATACTTATTGAGATTATGAGCATTATGTTTCAAGCCAAAAGAAAGACCTCATACCTCTTATCGAGCGAGCTTGAGCTCAGCCTCGAAAGGTGCAACGATGGCTTCAATTGGTGGCATATCATCATCTTTTTTAGCAGCATGAACTCTTGGCAGAGTAAGGGTAATTTAAAAAAGCTCACGTTAGTAATTTTTAATAAGTGATCATTTAGAAATTAAACCTTACAACAATAATTTGAGATGTAAGTCCATGCTTGAAACACGACCAAATCATATTATATTTATACTTAGAAAGACCACTAACCTGATCGAACTTACGATCAGGAACTTTAAAGCTTACTACTTCTTTTGTATGTGGCATTACTTCATAAAAAGTTAATCTTCTCGACACCTGCAACAAAAAAAGTTAAAAATGTATCCAAACAAAACATCTAATTGTATGAGCAAATGCCTTAGAAACATTACCATGGGAATTCTACAATGCATAACATCAAGAATCCGTTTAATGGTGTTAAAAAGTACCCAACTGCACAAGACAAAACCTCATGTTAGCTTATATTCGTGTCATATGTAAATTTATGTATCACAATTAGTCTATGTGTGTGTGTGTGTGTATATATATATATATATATATCTCCCTCGCTTGCTTAGGAATATTGGAGAGCGTGAGTTTAGATATTCCTTGTTTGAAGTAAGCAAGAGGTTCTTCCAAATCTAGAATCCTTGATAACAACTATGGTGAACTTTTTCTTTTCTCCATCATCATGCACTTCTACACAATTTGATTTTTGGATATAAGAAATGTTACATAATCACATATTAGTAAAGTAAAAAACTCAGACTCTAACAGAGAGACGTGTACACATTGTGATTGTTTGATCAATCAAATTCATCATCTTTTTGCCAACTCATGTCATGAATAGGCATTTTTTTATAAAGTGGAAACAAATATACAAAAGTACACAAATTCAAGAAACAAAACTACATAAACCACATATGCTTTGATTTATCGGTTTTTATATAATAAATAGTACATAATCATGAAGTTTACTCATAACTACTTACTTTGAACTCTGGTTTTATATGGATTTCATCGATAATATAGTAGACAATCATAAAGTTTATCAAATCCAACACTAAATCCCAATAGCTATAGATTGTTCATACTCCAAATAAAAATCAAACATTTACTTACTTTAAGAGAAAAATTACATAATATTAGTAACTAAAAAAGCTACAAGCACTGATACAAATCCAAATAATTCATTCAAGTATCAAAACTAATGATAAAAAATCCATACAATTGCACAAGGGTCATGGCAATAGAGTTTCACGTATGCAACCTATAATCAAAATAAAAAATTTAACAATAAAATTAAACAAAATTACAAACACTAACCTTTACAATAATGATTTGTATACGAAATACCTCCACTAAGCCCTTCATTATGCTTCATCATATTCGTCCTAAACACAATAAAAAAATTAATTATTAAAAAAATGTCATCAAAATTAAATCAAATCAGCATAAAAGTGATAATATCAAATAAATAATCAATCAAACAAACCAAGAATCAAAGAATCAATGAAACCACATCTGATGAAAAATCGTATTATGGTATGGTGTGATGATTGGTGAAAAGTGAAAAATCGAATTAGGTTTTTCTTCTAAAATAATCATACATTTTTTGTGGTTTTGTTAATCATTGATGATGGATCACTTATTTGATCATGGATTGCGAGGTTTATTTGTTGTAGGATCCTTGGTGATGGAACAATTATTTGAATCAGCCGATTGTTTATGTGTGTTTTTTGTTGTTGTAGGTGTTTTCGTATGGTGTGGTGGAGGGGTTTTTATTGTTTACATTGAATGCTTAGAGACAAAATTCATGGGAGCCATTGATTATTTTTTTGGGACATGTTATTTTTTTATAATTTATGTTTCAAGATTAGTTCTTATAAAACTTCTTTTATATAGTAGGTAGATAAGACAAAATAAGATTAACCATAAATGGGAATAATCTTTCCAAAATTTTCCAAATCTAGAAAATCTTTCCATTTTCATCTAAAAAATATTTTCTTTTAGATTAATCTAATAAATCTAATTTTTAAGTACATAAGTATATTTTATTAAGATTTGGGGTTAATCACTAAAATACAAA